>OMNZ01074611.1:0-10467 GCA_900303255.1 Lesueurigobius sanzi
ATACCTTCATACAACGTGAGTGACAGTAGAGGAGTGCGTCAGAAAAGCCAGCCGCTGTGTAAATAGAATTAGTGGTGGATTTCACAGAGAGAAGGAGGTGGAGATGAAGCGCGCTTTTTTGTTTTGTTTTGTTTTGTTTTGTTTTGTTGTTTTCCGTGCCTGAAACAAATCAGAAAGATGCCGGGGAGTTTAAAAAAAGGAGGCTGAGATAAAAATAATATGTCAACACATAGGGCACCACACAGAGAGCCGCGCTGTCTGCCTTGGAAGAAGCCAGCGCGATTCTCTCTGATGATGTGTCAGGTTTTTGCACAATCGATGGCTTTAAAAATACATGCGCGCTGACCTCTGCGCCGCCTGCTCCACTTCGTCTGGATGAGTTTTTCATGTTGCAGCGACCTTTATGCTGCGCTTGGTGATGCAGACAATAGCAGGGAGAATAGATTGACTCAGGTCGTTTATGACCAGTGCAGCCACAAGGGATTGTACACTTAATGCCGCTCCCAAGCACAGATAAATGAAGAAATTAAAAGAAGGAATCCAGTGGAAACTTATTCCCATTAAATATGCAAATGAACTACTCCCAACACCTTTTGATGAATACATGAAGATTTGTTTTTTTGTTTTACTTTGAATGAAAAATCTTGTGAAAAAATAAACAAATGAGGTATTCATCAGGACCCCAGGAACTGCAGATTTGTGGGTTTTACTAGAACCACTGAGCGTAGCAAAAACATGTAACAAATGAATATAAACACTGAAGTGAATGAATGATGCCATGTAAAGCGTCTTTGAGTGTCCAGAAAAGCACTATATAAAACCGATGCATTATTATTATAAAAAAATAATGTTTTACCGAGCTCAGCAGAAAAGCTGTTTCGAACAGTGTTACTAGTCACAGTTTGTGCACTTCTCAAAAACACATACATTTATTATGAGTTACAGCAGTAAAGATATTTCTTGTCAATGTTTACATCTCAAGAGACCTATATATCCAAAAAAACAAGCCGGCCAACAGCAAAAACACTCATATATAGGGCATGAGTATTGCACACTAGGCAGACTCCTAACCTTGCGCTGCAAGAAGAATTGTCGCGAGATCTGAATTTTCAATCTCACAACAAATCCATCTTGAAAGACTCCAAGTGACAGGGCCATTTCATAACCAGCAGTGGCTCGGACCAATGACATACCTGTTGTGTGGCTTGGGCCATGATATGTAGGTAGGAGGACTTTTTCGATGGGGTGTTTAAAAGAAAAAAAAAACACACAAAACACCTGCCATGTGTGTGATGTCACATGACTTGATTGCTATGATTGACTAAAAGCACATTATGGAAGGCAGGTACTAGCTGGGGCTTCACCCAATCAGCTCAAAGTCTTGTACTGAATGTCCTCCTTTTCACAGACAGTTTGAACGGGACTCATCCCAGATTGATAACGTGTAGAACTCAGAGTGCTACACATATCAATCTGGCTTCTGCCAGTTTAGCAGACTCCATGTTATCCTGTTAAATGTGTCCTTAATCTCAATAAACTGAAGTCTACCTAATCCTAATGACATTGGACAGATGAATCCAATACATAATTTCTATCCATTTATGCTACTTATTATGTGGGTTTATCTTATTTTATCTTATGCTCTTGTTTTATTTTTAATTTTTTTTATTAGCACACATTTCCACACACACATTAAACATATTAAGTCCTTTCAGCCGGGTCAATTATCCCACTACTTTTGAAATGACAAAAGCAATTGTAAATTTTGCTGATATACAAAAATAAAACGTAAAGAGGTTTTTAAAATTAGTTAAACTAAATTTACATAAAATCTTCGACTCAAACTAGACTAAAACAAAAAAATAACTGTTTGACTAAATCCCATAACTCTGGACACTCAAAGACACTTTACATTGCAGTACTCATTCACTACAATTGTAGCCACAGCTGCCCTGGGGATGACAAAAGGAAGCGAGGGTGTCCCTCCGGCCACCACCAACCACTCACTCACACTAAATGTTGCCTAAAACTAAAGTAAAATATGTTGTCAAAACTTACTCTAACCAGAACGCAACCAAATGAACAACATTAGCTGTACTAGCATTGGCCTTGTATTTGTATTTTGAATACTTTATCGTCTACGAAGGAAGATTTGTCCTCTGCATTTGAAGCATCCTTCAACCAGTGCCTCGGGGCAACTTGTCCGGACACAGAAGCAGCGGGCAATGGCAGTGTGATCTTGGCCAGGAGTCGATGGAGCTTCCCCGGAGGAAACCCGCCCAGACACGGGGAGAACATGCAAAGCTCCACACACAAACCCGGGACTTCCTTGCTGTGGGACCAGAGTGCTACCTACCTTGCCACGCCGCCATGCAGCCTATACCCTCCTCCTCCCTCCTTCCTCGCCCAACTCGGTCCACTCACAGGACAGACAGAGTCACAGCTCGGTTGCCATGGCACCTAACTCCATCAAACAGGACGTCAGGTGTGTGTGTGTGTGTTTGCGGAGGAGCGTGTGTGTGTGTGTGTGTGTGTGTGTCAGGTGGGTGTTACCAAGTGACTCAGAGCCACATCACGGACTGTGGCGGCAATATATCAGGCTGTTTGGAATGTAGCACTCCATTGGTTTGTGTGCGAGCCGGGAGAGGGAGAGGTGCTGATTGAGAAGTCGCCTGCAGCTCTCTCTCAAAAGCACCTCTGATGGATTTCTGCACGGCTTTGCGTGTTAATGTTAATGTCCGTCTCCAGCTTCTATAAATATTTATTCATTTGTTCATTGAGTCAAAGCAATGCAACACAGACTCCACTGACTTGGAACTTGTTCATTAGAGAAGGCATAAAGTTCACATGCACTGATGGACTGAAGTAGCATGATTCATCAAGTTTTCTTGTCACACTTCTTTTCCGTCTCCTCTTTGCCTTCTTTAGCCGCCATGCTCTCATTTGCATCCTCATAGTTCAATATTTATTTATTTTATTTTAGGCCTCTCAACCAGAAACTCCGTCTTTTCCCCCTTCCATCCCATGGCCATCTTTCTGACTTTATCACACAGATATCTGGCAAGCCTTTCTAATCCTGTCCATCCATGTCATAACCAAAGAAAGATCAACTTGTTAAGCTCTCTTTCCTTCCTCTGCATGTAACATTGTTTTGTCTTTCTCCATTGCAAATTCCGTTGTGGCACTACACATGAAAAAGTGCAATCCTCCACAAACAAAAGTGTTTTATGTTCACAGTGCCGTTGAAGGAAGACTTACTATGACATCTACTTCTGGTGCCTATGTCATGGACAGATTTAGAGTCTTGCACATAGACACTTAAGAAGGTCAGCTGCTTCGGTACACATGTCACTGTCCAGAGTGCAATGTGGCAGAATGTCTAAAGCAGATTGCAGCAGATAGCAGATACGATGGGGCTGGGCGATACGGCAGAAATGATCACATTAATCACATGTTTTTCTTCCTATTGATGACCTTGTTTTAATTCTTCTTTTACACATACAGTGGGTGCGGAAGTTTGGACACCCCAGATGAATTATATTATTGTGAATAAAGAAGCAAGGGTAAGATGAGCAAAACTTTGGACACCCTGCAGAGGTAATACCTAGTAGTACCTACTTTGACAAGTTTCACAGCTTGCAAACACTTTTGTAGCTGCTGACAGTTTGTCAATTCTAGTTAGAGGGATTTTTCATTTTAAAAAAGTCTTAAGGAACTGAAGAAGTTCTGTGCTGTCTTGAACGCACTGCTCTTTGAAGGTCTTTCCACAGATTTTTCAGTGATGTTCAGGTCAGGAGACTATGTAGGCCATGGGAAAACCTTCACATAGCGCCTCGAGATGTCGCCCATTGTGGATTCTGAGGTGTGTTCAGGATTATTATCCATTTGGAGAAGCCATCCACTTTTTCACTTCAGCTTTTTCAGATGGTGTTAAGTTTTCTCCCAGAATTTGTTGGAAATTAATTGAATTCATTCTTTCTCTAACCGTGACATGTTCCCAGGGCCACTGGCTGCAAAACAAGCCCAAAGCATGATGGATCAAGCCCCATGCTTAACAGTTAGAGATGTTCTTTCATGAAAGCTGTTGCCTTTTCTAACTCAAACGTACCTTTGCTCATTACGGCCACAAAGTTCCTCTGGTTTTTTTTGTTTCCAAAATGCATCAGGCTTGTATAAATCTTCTTCAAAACTTTTGAATGCCACAGTAGAACTATTTTGATCTTCCCGTTGCTTCCGATAATTGTGTTCTATTAATCTGTAAGTTTGCAAAATGAGGAAAGAGAGGGAGACATTTTAACCGGAAAGTCCCTCCTTGGTCCCAATACATAGGAGAGGTCGTGTCATTGGTCCATTCGAATCCTGCAAGACTCTGATTTGTTCCTGAGATCACCAAAGGGAGGGATTATTTTTAGTCACTTCAGTACTTCTCCTTTTCTGCTAAACTTGTAATACATTTAGAGCTACAGACTATCACTTTAATTGCACGGCGCACATACAGAGCAGCTAGTATTACAGCTAGTAAAATCCCTGAGAACAAAGTAGCAGAATATCTTAAGCCTTTTTCAAATAAAGGAATGAGTAAAAATTCACCATGGTATAGTAACGAAGACCTGACAAGAAAGGTTGCAACTCTGAACTGGACCCCAGAGACAAAAAAGAATGTAGTAACTTTAATGGGGAGTAATCGGAGAGATGCATGAAGTAAAACGTACCAATGGTTAGCGCCTAAAGCAAGCCAAGAATATTGTCCCTCACACTGAGCACATCTTCAAAGTGAAAAATCCACACATCCATCCATATATCATGTCTTTATCTCCGTTGCTCCATGAAGCCAGCCTCATATGCGGTGAAAAGGCTTCCAGAGAATATCACTGATCTTACCAAATGGAAAATCCAGCTGGGCACCTGGAGTGTGTCTGAGAGTTTCTCGAATTCAAGAAACAGGCCGTTGTTCAAACGCAGAGTATTTGAGGTGAAGTCATTAAATGGATCACCTTCAGAAAACAACAGCCTCCTCCTCCTCCTCGATCGGCCACAATTGCACAAGTGGGACTCTGCTGAAGGTGTTACTAAGAGCATATTAGGGCTTTTCACAGTCTTTTCAGAAGTGCGTTTCTGAGTGACTGGGTTTTTATATTTCAAAAGCGAATTAGGCTGAAACATTCACCAAGATCTAGAAGCATACAAATACAAACCCAAAATTATAGCGGGATTGTGATTTTATGCTTTGAAATATGTGTATGTAAATAAAACCTTTTGCCCCAGTTTGAATAAAACAGTAAAAAGTTGAGGGCTGGAAATGTTGTGTCTGTGTAAAATTGCATGAAAAAAAGCAAGAAACAGATCCAGCTGTTTTCGCAAATGATATCCATTCAAACCATCCACATCAAACAATTGTTCAAAGATTCAATTTAGAACAAATGAGTAAGATAGTGAAGCGAGTGACCAAAGTTTTCTTATTGGTCAGGCTTTTTGGGTCAGGAGATCCCCACAGAATGTGACCCAAGAGGTTCCAACCAAATGTTAATCAGCCTGACATCGAGTGAAATGTTTTTAGATTAAATGTATGGTTGTGGTTGCAACACATGCCATCTCACTTTTCTTTAATCAATTTCTAAGCTGGTCTCAACAATATACCAGCCACAGCCCTTAATTTTAATTGTTCTGTGTCTAACTAAAGGTGCCCACACACTAGAGGATTTTAAATCTTTTGAGACTAACGATCTGTGCACAGACCACACACACTTAAGGACAGACATGAGGACACACATACTGTACATGACATGCCATGAGACAAAGTTTTTATTGAGCCACGCCTCCTCAGACTAAAAATATGGCTAAAAATCCTCTAGTGTGTGTCCAGCTTAAGCTAATTATGATGAGGATATTGTTATACATGGCTGAAATGCCACAGTATGATACAGCAAAGGCGTATCACAGTATATCACAAAACAATAAGTTGTCCCAGTTGATATGCCACAGTCTCGCATTCATCTCGTTGATATTTCTGAAATCAGGCAAAAGCACGACAACGAAGGTACTCCATTTTGAGTTCTGACAGGTGGATTTCTGCAGGCACAAACAGGGCGCACTGCTTGCACTGTGCTAAATTGAGGGGAATCTGAATATTCAACAGATTTCTTTGTCTGATCTGCATTTGCATTTCATTTTCTCAACGGCACAGCAAAGACAGAGAGACGGGGAAATAATTCCACGGATCTCATTATTGCGACTCCTTCGTTGCAAGTATTACTTTGGAGGAAATATGATGTCACATATGAGTCTCTGGGTGGAGAGGAGCAATCTCCCATTTGAGTCGTGGGTAATAAAGTTCAGGAGGACTCCCACCCATTTGAATTGCAGCATTTTTTCAGAACCATCTTTGTGTCTGGTGCAAAAGATATAGTCACGAGCCACATAAGTCAGTTATATCACAAAGTTAACTGTGCACTTTTAACTGTCAATCAGACCCATGTCCCACAGCGGAGACGTCAGAGGTGACATCTATCTACATCTAATGGCTACTGTGAATAAATAGCACAATTATCACGACAAAAGGTACTGGGGAGAAACAGTATGAAGATTGTTTTATGAATCCTGACAGTGCTGACCAACTCACTGTAGCATCCACACAACTCTGGTAAGTATGGTTGGAAAACAAATTGCTGCATAAATGTCCACTTAAATGCATTGCCCACACGGCTGTAGCCTTGACAACTACAAACGCATAATAATGTCTAAATCATTCGTTGACTTTACACGGCAAAACCGTTTTCAAACGCTCTGACTAATTCTCATCATTTCATTTCAAGAACAGCTATAATCCGAGCTTGTGTTTCTAAAATGTCATTATGAAAAGCAAGCAATAGCGCATTAATACAAACTTTCTGAAAACTATCCACTGTGGCTTGCTCATGCACACAGTACAGTAACAACATGTATCATGGCTGTGCACAGTTTATGCAAAACATTCCCAGTGTATTCAAATGAGGAACTGTGGGAGGAAAATCAGCACAAAGTCTACCAACAAGTCCACTGACAGACTCACAAAGACTACCCACATGCTCAACGCTCTACGCTACGAGCAACAGGCTGCCAAGTTGTCAGAATCATAATCCGTCAGATATTAATGGCTCATCCCATTGTATGCGCGCATCTCATCCTCTCGCTCGTCCCAGACGTGTAAACAGAGCATCGGTATCCGAGCGCGCTGCCAGAGAGAGGCTTTCTTACCTGCCCGCTGCTCTGTTTCTCTAGCACTCTGTCCGGGCTGAACGAGTGAGCTCCTCTCCTCTCCTCTCTCCTCTGTGTGAAGGGGAACTGACTTCAGCCCCGCAGCGTGCAGTGCATTATGGGGTATGGGTTTCTCTCTCCTCCTCTCCTCTCCGCGTTGGCACACTGGTTAGAGGGGGATGTCCTCGCCTCCTGTCTGGATGGAGGAGGGCTAAATCACACGCGCACGCTGCTTTCAGGCCCGCGCACACACACATTATGCAGAACGCCTCATGATGACGACTGCCGCGGCTCCGGTCGCCCTAGCAACAGTCTCTTCCTCGCTGCGCCCCCCCCCCCTGCTCTTGTAGCTCTTTAGGCTTCCTCAGTGGGTTCTGTTCAAATAGTCAGATACAACAGAGAGATTATTTGCTGAATGTAAGCTCCTTTGTTATGGCTTTGTTACTTTATTATTTTGTATTCGCTATCACCAAACTGAACACGGTGAAACCACATTTCATGAGCATATGACAACTGTTGCTTACAAGCCCAGCTAGGAAGTAGGCTGAATGACTCGGAAAAGGTGGATATGTAGCATTTTGTGGTTGATTTATGTTCGGCAACAGAGCAACCTTTTGATTAAGTATTACACGGCAAACAAAGGAAGTACAGCTCCGGTGACCGATGCGATTAATGATGATACGGAGTCAGAAAACAGTATAATTATTTAAATGGGATAATTCATCAGAGATATGTTCCTAATTAGAGCAGAACATTTAAAAAGTCCATACATTATAATGAGGTTAGAGACTATAAGCAAAGTAGAAGGAAGGATGATGAGAAGATCTGCTCTCGCCGTATCCCATGGCGACAGAGTGGGAGGAAGGCCATGACTGTCCTCCAGGCCCTGTAAATCAGCACTTCACAGCTGAGACCTACACCACAACAACACGGCTACTGCGAGTTACAGCTAGCCTTTCCCGATACACTTGGGCTGCATGATTTAGGAAAAAAATGTCTAATTGGTATTTCTCTGTTTGCAATGGCAATTATATTTACAATTCAAATTTTATAACCAAGATTCGCATTTCGGGGGCACGTCCAGGGCTGTTAACATTGGAGCAAAGGATGAGATATGAACTGCTAAGCTAATACAATTCAGAACAGTTGATGTGATATGATATTTATGCACAAAAAGACCTCATGAAGATTGCAGAAGGCGCATTGCCTAAAAGTACAGCCTTTGCTACTCGTGCGCGTTTAAATAGAATTTTTGATTTGTTTACGCTTTCTCTTCTGTAATTTTCTTCTCCGTGTTTCCACTTGACCTTACAATGGATCCCGGTACCAGCACGTTTCATTAAGTACCCCAGCAGTATATTTGCGTCACGTCAGACTACACACATCTGGCTAAGTAGGTCACCTCAAATGCTAAAAAAGATCCATTCTGTGTGCTTCAGTAGCCATGGGAACAGGTAAGTACTTGTAAAGCTGAGTACATTTTTTTTTTTTGGCTTTTTAAAATAATTGCTTAATAGAGAAAAACACCTGAAAGGATGTATCGCAACAGGTGGTTGTGAATTTTAACAAGGGAACGGATAATCCTCCTCTCCGTTGTACTTAAGCTGCGCAAAGGTAGTGCCACAAAATTGTCTCCGCCGCCCCCCGAGGGAGAAAAAGGCTCATAATCAATACAAACCATAAGATGCACATGTGCAAGTAGCTGCTATATGATCATATACGCGCATGCTTTAGGTAATGAAGGGCACTTGAGTTTAAGGGACAGTGAATAACCTGCCCAGACTGGAAAGCCAAAGTGATTAGGCTGCTCTTTGGGAGTAATGGCAGCAGCAGGTGTCCACAGGCTCCATGCGCCATGTCTATTCATTAGAGACATTAAGACTAACCAGAGGACACGTACACACAGGCACAGGCACCCCTCATTGGAACTATTCATTAACCGTGCTGCAGTAGCCCTTAAGCTCAATGACCATTGATTAGGTTTATGCATAATAATGGGGCTGCAACCGAGCGGTATTTATTACTGCCCTTTCACTTTTTCTACCTCAATTTAGCCCTTTCGGTCGTTTATCAGACGCATTCACACCTTGCAGTCTGCAAAAAGAAACCTCCCATAAGAAACAGACTGAAGTCAACTCAATTGTAAATATAGAACTTATCCATTACTATTCATATTTCTCACATAAGAATTCACAAATGGCTAAAAGTTAAAGCATTGCTTGTTATCTCCTATTGCTTGAGGCGAAATATTTCTAAAGCGCCGGAGTGTTGATGCAAACACATACTGCATCACAAATATTTGAAGAGCTAAACAGCAGTGCGTGCAGCTCTCTCTCAGTAGAGAGGGAGTCATTGGTGCAGCCACACTGTAATACTAAGAGACTTGAGTTACACTTGGAGGTGGCAGGTTGAACGGGCCTTGCAAAAGTGCATCTGACAGCAAAATAATATTTACCCATTTATTTTTAAACATTTCTTTCCTGAGGTTTACAGGGGAAACAAAGCGAGGATGAGTCGGGGGATTGATGTCTGTCTCAGTTACACTCAGCCACATGGTACAAAGAAAGCTCTGCACCAACCTCAACGGGAAAACACAACACACAGATTTACATATGTCTATACAATGTCACTATGTGGTTTATGCTTTGGGGTCAGACTGCTCTCCTCAATGACTGCAGTCCTTACTGACAGCTGTATACAGTGGGGCAAAAAAGTATTTAGTCAGCCACCAATTGTGCAACTTCTCCCACTTAAAAAGATGAGAGAGACCTGTCATTTTCATCATAGGTACACCTCAACTATGAGAGACAAAATTAGAAAAAAAAAATATGGTGGGAAATAAATATTTGGTCACCTACAAACAAGCAAGATTTCTGGCTCTCACAGAGCTGTAACTAATTCTTTAAGAGGCTCCTCTGTCCTCCACTCGTCCACAGTCGCACTCCAAACTCCACTATGGCCAAGAAGAGCTGCCAAAGGACACCAGAAACAAAATTGTAGACCTGCACCAGGCTGGGAAGACTGAATCTGCAATAGGTAAGCAGCTTGGTGTGAAGAAATCAACTGTGGGAGCAATTAGAAAATGGAAGACATACAAGAACACTGATAATCTCCCTGTGGGTCAAAATGATCACAAGAACAGTGAGCAAAAATCCCAGAACAACGCAGAGGAACCTAGTGAATGACCTGCAGAGAGCTGGGACCAAAGTACCAAAGGCTACCATCAGACGTGTC
>OMNZ01074611.1:10487-20639 GCA_900303255.1 Lesueurigobius sanzi
TCTCCTCTGTCCTCCACTCGTTACCTGTATTAATGGCACCTGTTTGAACTCGTTATCAGTATAAAAAACACCTGTCCACAATCTCAAACAGTCACACTCCAAACTCCACTATGGCCAAGACCAAAGAGCTGCCAAAGGACACCAGAAACAAAATTGTAGACCTGCACCAGGCTGGGAAGACTGAATCTGCAATAGGTAAGCAGCTTGGTGTGAAGAAATCAACTGTGGGAGCAATTAGAAAATGGAAGACATACAAGAACACTGATAATCTCCCTCGATCTCGGGCTCCACGCAAGATCTCACCCTGTGGGTCAAAATGATCACAAGAACGGTGAGCAAGAATCCCAGAACAACGCAGAGGAACCTAGTGAATGACCTGCAGAGAGCTGGGACCAAAGTACCAAAGGCTACCATCAGACGTGTCCCCCTGCTTAAGCCAGTACATGTCCAGGTCCGTCTGAAGTTTACTAGAGAGCATTTGGATGATCCAGAAGAGGATTGGGAGAATGTCAGATGGTTAGATTAAACCAAAATAGAACTTTTTGGTAAAAACTCAACTCGTCGTGTTTGGAGGAGAGTTGCATCCAAAATGTGGCATCCTACTGTGAAGCATGGGGGTGGAAACATCATGCTTTGCGGCTGTTTTTCTGCAAAGGGACCAGGACAACTGATCTGTGTAAAGGAAAGAATGAATGGGGCCATGTATGGTGAGATTTTGAGTGAAAACCTCCTTCCATCAGCAAAGGCATTGGAGATGAAACGTGGCTGGGTCTTTCGGCATGACAATGATCCCAAACACACTGCCCAGGCAATGAAGGAGTGGCTTCATAAGAAGCATTTCAAGGTCCTGGAGAGGGCTACCCAGTCTCTAGATCTCAACCCCATAGAAAATCTTTGGAGGGAGTTGAAAGTCTGTGTTGCCCAGGGACAACCCCAAAACATCACTGCTCTAGAGGAGATCTGCATGGAGGAATGGACCAAAATACCAGCCACAGTGTGTGAAAACCTTGTGAAGAAAAGTTTGACCTCTGTCATTGCCAACAAAGGGTATATAACAAAGTATTGAGATTAACTTTTGTTATTGACCAAATACTTTTTTGTACTATTTTCCACCATAATTTGCAAATAAATTCTTTAAAAATCAGACAATGTGATTTTGTGGATTTTTTTTCTCATTTTGTTTCTGTAGACAGGACTCTCTCATCTTTTTTAAGTGGGAGAACTTGCACAATTGGTGGCTGACTAAATACTTTATTGCCCCACTGTAAATGCTAGGCTGAAAAACTGGGTACATGTCCCCCACAACCGATATTCATAATGTTGTTGTATCCTTGAGCAAGGCACTTCACCCACCATGCCTATTTAATTGTGACTGAAAGTAGTCGGGGAGACTTTAGGCACAGATTACAAGCAATGCTGCCAATGAGCTCCAGTGTAGCTGTGTCTATTCAAGCAGCACCTGACAGCCAGAGTGTAGGAACAAATGCACCACTTTTTTTTTCTACTTGTAATCGTCTAGTTAAAGTAATTTGACCAAACATGCTTACCCCATGTGGTTGTTGTCTCCCTGTCAGCTCCACCAGTTCAGCACTACTGCCCCCGACTGCATTCCGCACATGAATGTTGCACTGTTGTTGGGATGATAATGTGATTGTCGAAAAGTGCTGTGAAAAACAGAATTCCTTATTAACTCAAGTCACACGGAGTGGTGCAACGTAGCTGCAACATTGCCCGTCTGTGTCAGCGCGTTACTCGAACACACATCATTTACTTTACATAATAAGAAATGTACTTCTACTGCAGTGAGAAGAAGGCGCCTACTGCAACACAGATACCGCACGGACTGGGGCAAAATGAAATAATAATTGAGCGTAATGAATGAAAATCCCTGCGGTTCCCATTGTACGCATTTGCCCAGCGGTTTGATCCATACACCTGACCCTGCCTAGAGGAGCACATTTATCTTGAATTATAAAACATACACAAGAGGCAAGGAGTGAACAATGTGTGATGCTTCGCCCTTGGTAAACTTGGAGCGGCTAAATATTCATAAGGATCATCTTGAGACTCAGCAGCTACCGGGAGATGTGGTATAGGGGGAGATGCCAGAAGATAATGAATGTTAGAGGAATATTGGCAAAAACAGATGATACTGTATTAGGGGGAAAACCATGTAAAAGGAAATACATATTATTATTAGCACTCTCAACGACTCTCAAAGACACTGATCAAAGTACCTTGTTGTACAGTTAATAAATAATTAATGCACTTTTATGTGACACAGGTGCTAAAGGATTCTAATTCTCCCATTCTTTTGACTAAAGATATGAACCAACTGCTTATGTATACACTGTCATCTAAGAAATCACCTGCAGCAGCCCCTCGGCAATGTGGAGCCAAGATTTTCTGTTTGGACAAACAAACGCCTGGTGAAAGCAGCGAGGCACCGCCACGCACATCGACTGCACATTTTCATGAAGCAAAATTATTCAGCAAAGAAGGCACTATCTGGTTAACGATTCAGAACAGTACTTCAAATTGAATTTAGAAGTCAGAAGGCTTTCCCCGCAGACCCACACGTCAGGAACCTCCCATCATGCAAAAAAAATGAAATGCAGGAAAAGCTTACTATACAGGCGTATGAATAAGCATATACAGCAGAGTGGAGAAATTCAATAAAGCGGTTTCAGTTCGGCCTTGACAGAATAAATGTAGTATAATGGTTCCTGTAAAGAATCAAAATGCTGATGGCCTGAAATTCAGCCCCACAGTCAGTGTTCGATACCACCATTGTCTCATGTTGTGCTTTATTTTAGGTAAGTATTCTTCTTCTGTTTTATTGATCGGACGCTGCTGTCGTCAGTGTTATCTTATACAAGAATGACTCCAGGAATCGGTAACATAATTCACATGCAGTCAAACAATGAGGCAGGCATGTACTGTATGGATGCTTGTGTGGGACGGAAATGCACTTTCAAACAAAAGCCTTCTCACATAGACTGTAACCAGGGCCAAATTGTTTTAAAACCAGGGTAAACAAGACATCGCTGTCTTTTTAGCTAAAAAATAGGTCTGCATTGGGGCGGGCTTCTTAATAGACTAATTAACTCTAACCCCATGAGGACTGTGAGCTCCTAATGAAATTAAAAAAAAGAACAGCTCACACCACACTTTGCATTAAAGCCAGAGTCAGTATTCTGTCCGTTTACATGACTATGAACAAATGTCTCTTTTCACACTTCCCTTTCATGCCACGTAGAAACATGTAAATCTCTGGCACGCGCGCATACCCCCCCAACACAATGATTTTTCAGATTTCACACTCGTTTCCCCTTTCCTTTTGAGACAGTAATCCCCAGCTGCAGCACTAATAGCATTAGCAGAGCATATCCAATCCTTTTACTATCCTGACAGAGAGCACATTGAGACAGGCACACTGCGGGACTACACTACCCATACTGCCTTGGAAGGAAAGTCATTACACTTTAAGATGACAGAAGACAAGAAAATAAAAGAGGAGTGTTATGAAAAAACTGACATATTGAACAAATGTTTTGAAGTAGTAATTCCTTTATTTGTCATTATGTTTGATTTATTTGTTTGTTTTGTTGATTTCCTTTTTCATCTCTGAGGTGAAACAGTACTAGCACAGCGATGCATACAGTACATGTTCATATGTTAAGCTGAGTAAACAATTTGAAACAATGTTAACATAATATTTCAGAGCCGAGTTCACAGGCAGCTTCTGATGGGTTTGGGTTTTTGCTGCAATGTTGCTGAATTATTCATTTATACCCAGAGCAGACAGGCATTAGTTGTTTGTGTATTCAATGGAAACGTATGCAATTTTCCCGTGTACAGTCCTAGCTTTTATTTATGCATAGGGCCCATGTCACACAGGCAGATTGGCAGACAGATATGCAGGTGGCGATAGTCCACGAAAACATAAAGTTCCAGGGGAAATGAAGTCACATCTCATTTCTCCCACAGCATAAAGCCTTCTACGGCAGTAAGGCCAAAGAAAACCAGCAGCATTCCCGTCTTCCTTCCTCCTGTTATCCAGTCTGCCAAACACTCCAGCTCTGTCCCTTCAACCGCTCACTGCTCACTGACTCAGCGACTCAAGGACTTGAGAACAGCCTGCAGTCACTGGTTTGTTTTGTAGCACACATATCTGATTTTCTGGTGCAACTGACTTTTCAGTAGCATTTTTATAGTTGCTGTTCCAGGACCATCCACACACAGAGAACCAGTCACCTGTGATGTGATCAGTGTGCACTTACCAGTACATTGCAAGAGGTGTTTTAAAAAGTTTATACTGTCTTCTTAGTGAACTGTTTATAAACGTTAAATGGGATATCCGATCGATACGATATCCAATATCTATAGCCGATCCCTGCAAGAGGGAGAACCACATTATGGACTGGGACAATGCTAGGGCCGTCCGTGCCGAAAGTAATAAGCACCACCGCTGGATCAGAGAAGCCATCGAGATTAGGAAACATGCACAAACATCAATGAACCGGGACGACGGAGCGTACACTCTTTCTCACACCTAGGACACGGCCCTGGAGAGTAGGGGGCCAAGTTTTGCTGACTGGCAAATCCATGTAAGCAGCCTCAGAAATGTCACTTCACCATCACGTGACGCTTCTGATGAAGGCTAGAGGAAGTTAGCCGAAACTAGTAAACCAGGTAAAACACACCTCCTGTCTTACTAAAAGAACGTTAAAATATAAAAGAGGTGGTTATTGGTTTATTTAATATTATTTAGGCAGATAATAAGGATTGCGGTTGTTGGTCTCAAATTTTTCCGCACCATGCACCATCTCATACAATATATGAAATTCCAAATACTGTACCACTTGGCTTAGCTCAAGATTGAATCAGGACCAAACAGAGTCTAAAAGATCTAAAATAGACTGAATGATTATACTATACTTTATATGCATCATTGAGCAAAACATTTTAAAAACTACCACCAGTGCTAGTGTTTGCTTTTATTCTAACATTTGTAACCAGTCTGGTTTATCCTCATTTCGCTGTACTAGAGTTCTCCCCTTGACAATCAGCAGCAAACAATGCACTCTCTAACAAATCCATTGAAAAGGCCAGACCCTTCTTGGAATTGTACAATCATATGCCATAATAATAGGTTATTGTTGCGGGTGATCATGGACAAGCATAATAACAAAAATGTTGCAAGAACAGCATCATCCATCCTAACTACACATACCGTATACACCATTATCGTTCTTTGTGTACAAAAAAAAAAAAAGCAGCAGTGATAAGTAACACTGGCTTAACGATGGAGGGACAAAACAAGTCAAATGAGTTGTAAACTAATGAGCGCGGATGAAAGCTGACGGTCGGAGCTAACTTGATTCTTTGCTCTGCTGGTCACACTCCTTTGCCTAATGATGTTTACTTAAGGCTGCTCTGCTCTGTCGATACGGCCCTGCCTTTTTTTGGCGATCCGCGTCGTGTATACGCGTGGACTTGTACGCCGCGCGCATTTGAAGAACGCATAACTTGGCTCACGCCTCTTTGGGATGACATCACCCGCTCAGTGTAGCAGACATCCGTTTAAAGACGTGTTTACTGCCTGTAGGCCCGCTCGTATAAACACGGAGAATCTGGCCCGCCATGTGCACGCTTGCATGTTTACATTGAGCAGATAGAAAGGATCAGAGCCACGGGAGGACGAGGCCGAGCTGGAAGTCAACGGGGCAGAGCTGTTGCAGGAGAGATGTTCTGGGAGGTCTCGGTTAACAGGTCTCCGACATTGTAAGGCGACAAAGTATAGTGTGTACAAGGAGGTTGAGGAGGTTGAACAGGGAAGCCGGATTCCAGCTTAGGAATGTTGTAAAGCTGTTTGAGGAGTCGGCAGGGCAATGAAAAAAGCTTAAGTCCTGGAGCGCTGCCAAAAACAGTGATGAGAAAACATTGAAAAGCGAATAAAAGGAAACAATGCAATCCATAAAGTGGAATCTCACGCTTGAAATCCTCTGAGAAGTTTTTACACATTCTGCCACAGCACTGTCACTTCAAAGCTATGTGCTTAAGTGCTTGAAGATACACTGTGTAACATCTCACCCAATAATTACAATACAATGCAAGCATCTATTCTATTACAGATTTTCCGTATAATTGAAAAATACCTGAAAAAATTAACAAACAAACATGTTTCTTTGCTAAGACGTGAAGAACTTTCCTGGGAGCGCAGACGCCTGTTGTCAAACGCAGCCAAATATGACATTTAAATAGGCTAGTCTAAACCCATTCTTTGAGTACCCACTGCGAAAATAGCATTTCCTATGTCTAGCTGGTCATTAGGAGAATGTTTTGTATTGCTGACAACAGTATAATCCTAATGTTGTGCAGTGTACAGTACATTTAACCTTGTTTCTTCTTTCAGCAGAGGTCACAGGTAAGTATACTCAGTGCTGAGATGTATTCTTCGCTTGGATTACAATTAAAATGTTATCCCGACTCATGTGCACTTTCTTTATGTTGCTTTAATATGTAATTTAACCTACTGTACGTGCTGCTTCTGAAAGTTAAACACATCACTGCTTAAAATGATAGGACTGAATGATATTAGACGTGTTTGAGCAAATACCTGCACCAAAATAGCACATCGTCACGAGGATCAGATTGATCATTTTTTTATCGCCATATCACCCAGCCCGACTCTGTGCTAGTTTAAAATCTGGATGAATAAAAAAGGTTGCATCAGAGAGAAAGAATCAACCTCATAAAAATGCTGTGATGACACACTCTAGCGAGCACATCTGTGTGACACATCAGTTGGCTTGCGTAAACCACCATCTAACCCAGGTGGCATCTCAACAGAAGCAAACAAGCTTTTCACCCTGATATATATAAAAAAAAAACCTTAATAATACACAATTTAAGGTCAACTAACTTAAGCCAAGTGATGCCTGAGGGCAGCAGTCCAAACTGCCCAGATCACACTGCACCAGTCCCTCATGGCTCCCCTTGCAGATGGTGGGTCCACGAGGAAGGCCCCACGACGCTCCTTCAGCATCAGCACTAGCTGCTGCCTCCGGGCGACGTTACCGGCCTTGATGCTCTCTCATCTTGAGGGGCTTCTGAACCTCAACTACTGTAGGACCTGTTTGCCATGGGATACTCTACCAGAGGCACCAAGACCCTGACAACATAACTCCTAGGATCATTCAGGTGCTCAGAGCCCTCCAAAATGTTAAGGTGGCGATTCGAGGAGGGGATGCTGATTAAGAATGGACAGCAAATCTTCAGCGGAACCCAGACCACCCTATGTCTTTCAGTAAAATTTGAACTCTGATAATTGTTAAAACTTAACATTGTGCTGATCTGCATATTCAGACCCATTTCAGATTCTAGGGGAGGCCTGTGCCCCTGCTGGCCACCCCTGACTGCCCCCTGCTTCACTGTTACATATATCAAGATACACACCTTCTTTAAATCCTGACTGTGTTTCTGGAAATGGCTAATTTAATATGAATGGACAGCGCAGCATGTCCAAGACTAGGACAATTGAGAAACAAAGCATGAAAAATGATGATTTACAAAGAAAAACAAAGCAAATTACTCCAAAAGGGATAAATATTCAATGCTGCTTGTTTGTCATTTTGATCAGCATCTGCAAAACAAATGAGATTGTATCCTCCACATGCCCACGCCATCAGAATAACTCAAGGACAGTGAGTCAGCAGCAGGCCAATCTGACTCCAGCTTTAATCTGCGCTGCTGCAATCTGAGATCCCATTAGAAAGGGCAATCGTTGGGAGGTCACGACCCTCAACCTCGCTATACCTGCTGAAAGAAAGGCAGCGGAAGAAACAGGACTGACTGGCTTTGTTCACATTTAACACTGATGAATCCTCCCTGTCCGAGCACAGCAGAGCGTCGAGCGCAGACATAAGTATGATGTCACTCAAATTGGCCACATGGGAAGGATTGACCGCAAGAGTGAGTGACCAGTGAAGAAGGAGAAGAAAGAAATGAAAATGAGTTAGAAGCCCAGCATAGTGAGAGCAGCTGAGGAGATCATCTTTCACCTCCGTTCAGGATCATACACCCTTTTCGAATGTGACAATAAGCAGAAGGCTTAAGCATTACGGATGATCCCACATGCCCATCACACACTCATTCAGTGTGCTGCCTTCAGGGAGGAAACTGCAGACTATCAAGGCCAGGTCCTGCCGACTGATGGACAGCTCTACTTCCACTTGCATTCACAGTCTGATGAACAATCAGTCTTAACCTGTTGCTGTCATCAAGGCATTGAGAATAATGTAATTTGAAATACAATTCTTTGTATGTGTTCTACATGTCGTTGATAAAGCTAGTCTCTGAAATCTAAACACTTTAAATCTGTATCGTAGGCAAAAATTCTTCAGTCTTCATCTGTACTCTGTAGCTGAAGTGTAGGACGTTTCGATCTTAGTCCAAAGATGGTCTTTAGTCTTTAGTAGCGGATGACGATCTTTGGACTAAGATCGAAACGTCCTACACTTCAACGATGGACAACTCCTGTACAACTGAGAACCTACACAAACAGATTTAAATCTGTATATTTTGCTTTGCTAAGGAAAACTGAAGCTCCAGTCAACAACAGTCAATTTGTAACTTTAATCTAATAAAGTCAGTTGCATAAATTCGAACTAGTAGACCTTTGATTTAATCTTGCATATGCAGGTACAATCAATCAATCAATCAATTTATTTTTGAAACGCCCAATATCATAACAGAAGTCATCTGAAAGGTCGGTATGGACAAAAACAAATCAATATCAGACATCAAGAATGATCAAAAATAAGTCACACACGAATGAAATGTCACACACGAATGAAATGTCTCGACCAGATGTAATGTCCCGTGAATAAGTAAATCACTTAGAGTAACAAGCTTAGAGTATCCCCCATCCTTAGACCTTCCTCTGTGGCAAGGAAAAACCCCCAAAAACAGAAATCACATGGTAAAAAAAATTGAGGAAACCTCGGAGGAAACCAATTTAAAGGAAGGATCCATCTCCCTTGGACGGATGGGCTAGTGGTGAATTTTGGTCGACCAGAATCCAATAGCAATGTTCAGCAAGAGTTGCAGAAGAAATTTAAACTGGTAAACGTCCCCGGGTGGACTGGACTCCTGCAGCAGTGTGTAAATATAATCATTAGGGGTGTAACAATTCAGCTGTTTAATCGATGTATCCAGCTACATCGATCGGCGCTCGGCTATTTTGCATCGATGCTAGCCACATAACGATACAACAGCGTTTTTAATGGAAAATGGTTGATTATATCCATATAACTCGTAAATACAAAGTTATGCAATCCCATTTTAAATTATTTTATGTGTGAATGTTATATTTATTCAACTTTCATTCGTGTTTCGCTCATCTCTAAGTGCCTGAGGCGTGCCATCAGAGACAACAACAACAACATGGATGGAACTTTTAAACAGCCGCAAAGTTCACGTTCGTCTGTTTGCAGACACTTCGGACTTTGTAAACGAAGCGTCTTCTTGGCAAAACGATGGCTGTGTGTCGCCTTTGTGAATCTCAAGTGATAAATGACACACGATCACGTCTACGCATCTTATGGGGCTATCGTCTCAAACAGCGGCACATCAGAAGGCAAAATCCCACATCGGTAGCTACAGCCGAAGCTACAGTAACTAGCCAAGAATCAGAAGACAAACCTGGGGAGCCACATCGATAGCTGAACAACAGACCATAAGGTATCGCTCGTTTGTCCAAACGTCCTCAAAGATTTACGGCTAAAAGTGTCTGCACAGACTGAAAACGTAACCGCAGCATTTTGCTCACATTAATAAAAAAAAGAAAATAAGATGTTTACAGCTATCCTGGGAATATCCTGGTTTAGACCTGGTTTAGTCCTGGTTTAGTCCTGATTTAGTCCTGGTTTAGTCCTGCTTTAGTCCTGCTTTAGTCCTGGTTTAGTCCTGGTTTAGTCCTGGTTTAGTCCTGGTTTACTCCTGGTTTACTCCTGGTTTAGACCTGATTAAGTCATGGCCTGGCCAGGCTAGTTTAGAGCTTCAATAACAGATGGCCTTTTAGTTTATAATATCTTAATTTAAAACTTTAGATTAAGTAATAATTAATTAATTTAGAATATAACATAG
>OMNZ01074612.1:0-10488 GCA_900303255.1 Lesueurigobius sanzi
CTTGATCTTCGTTCTGTTTGTGCCGGGCGTGGTTCCGCACTGCAGCCCAGAACAGTCCAGAAGGAGGGAGGATTCGGCTGTGTCCATATTGAGAATGTCGAAGTATTTTGGCCTTTTTTTTTTTTTTTTTTTGCAAGCTCCTCCCACCACTCGCACACCTCCTCGCCTCGTCCCCTCTGCCTCCTCGCCTCGTCTCCTTTGCCTCCTTGTGGTCCTGTCAGCGCTGCAGCCGTTCGGTCATTGTTGGCCCCGGGAACGATGCGTACCAGATCTGGCATGGTGTGGTTTTGGTGCAGAATAAGTCCTTTGTCTTTGCTTGGCCAAAAATCAGAAAATAATTTGCTCAAAAATATGGAGCGACCGGGCTACAGTATCTTCGCAATGTGTTTCCTAAATGTTCTTACTCAGCTTTATTGGTCAGACAGACTTTCCTGTCTTAAAGACAGCAAAGAGTGTCTGCAAAGTGTGTTCAAATAACAGATGAATCAAATCAAAATCTAAACATAGATTTCCTAGTCTCGAAATAAGAATATAGAACTATAGGAATATAGGAATATTGCACCTAAAACAAGTTAAAACATATTTTTGCACCTAAAATAACAAAAATTTGAAATAGAATATTAAATTAGAAATGTGTGGAAAATCTTATTCCATTGGCAGATTTTCTTTACTTGGCAAGATAAAATTATTTAAATTAGGGTCAAATGTACTTCATTCTTGGCCATTTTTACACATACAGTACACTGCAAGAAGTGCTATCATAAGTTAAATTTGCTTGAATTCAGAATATTGAGTAATTTTGACTGGCCACGTAAAATTATCTACCAATGGAACAAGTATTTATGCACTTAAAATAAGAAAAGGCATATAATTTCAAGTAAATTTACATTTATAATCTGTTTTTAGTGCAAGAAGTTGCTTTTTCCTAATTTGAAGAGAGCTTAACGGGCCGTGCCAGAGGCTTTCTCCACCCACAACCAAAATTTAAAAATCGCAGCGAAAGGGGCGTGGCTGGAGGCTTTGAGGTGACGTACGTGCGGGTGCGGGTGCGGGTGGGGGTGAGTGTGAGGGTGGAGCCTGGGCTGGCGCAATAACAGCAAGTAAATATGGAGAACACTGAATTAACACTCAAGACAACTAATGCTAACAGATGCAACTACTCTAACACTAACAACTAAACCTTTGGCTGGTCCTGCGACATACTCAGGTGCGACTTATATATTAAAATATATAATTTCACATGTTTGTTAGTTTCACACTGATTCTGTTCTTTATGCTATAGTTATCTGAATAACTGTTAATGTGTTATGTTAACATACCGTACATCTATTCAGCCTGTTGTTCTCTATTCTATTGTTATTATTATATCTTGCCTTTCAAGATGAAATGTCTGTTCTGGGTCTCGGATTTTGTAAAATAAATTTCCCCCCAAAAAATGTGACTTATAGTCCAGTACGACTTGTTTATTTCTTCTTTATTATGCATTTCTTGGGTGGTGCCACTTACAAAATACGGAAGTCATTGACATTAAATAGTTTTTTACCTTTTTTGTCTGGCGTACTTGGGCCCTTTTTTCTTTGGTTTTGATGATTAGTTACAAAGTGAATGACTAAAACTTCTATTTATTGGTAAAAATGCTACTAAATATTCTCAAACTCTCACTCTTTACAATTCAATGTTTTGAATATATTTTGTTTGAGCATAATAATCAAAAATACAATACAATACAAATCTTATTTTGTACCTGAAATGATTCCAAGTACCCCCTCGTAAGCTCTCGCGCACCCCCAAGGGTCCCGTACCCCTGGTTGGGAAACACTGATCTATACAACAAAAAGCTACGCTAAATATTCTAACTAAATGCTATGCTTATAAATTCAATACAACGACGCTCCCTCGCTATTCCAACTCCACTCACTAGGGGGCGTGTGCGAGACGTGGCAGGCTCGCTGATGTCGGCAAATCATTGCAAACGTCATGGATCCCGCCAGAGCCAATTGCAATGGATATTTCAAATGTCCTACACTTGTTTAACCTGAAGAGGGCGCCACACAGTTTATACTATGTCAAAATAATGTTAAGGACAAGTAGACAACACTATTTGACACCCATTTAGGCAGAAAAAACATGATTTGGTGTTAAGTTGCTCTTTAAGTGCAAAAATACTTGTTCCGTTGGCAAATAATTTTATATTATTACAGTACCCCACGCACCACTCTGTGACAGACAACTCTGACCTTCATATCATAGCTCATGGTGCATTGTTCATTTACACTGAATTCATGTGTATGTGCTTCATCTTATATTGTTTTCCTAGATATATGCCAGAGTACCTATATCCTGATTTCTTTCTTTATGCTATTCTCACATTTTTATTCTTTTGTTGCTGTTATTTTGAGATTACTATTCGAGCTGCTGTGACAACGCAATTTCACTTGTGGCTCAATAAAGTCTGTCTGTCTAAAGTCAGTCTTGTATTCTCATTTTTATGTCAGTAATATACAGAAAAGTTTACAAATTGACATCATTCATTTACATTTTTTCCCTATTCACCTGCAGTGCCTCGCCTTATACTAAATAATAAGATCACGGTTAAAGTGTGGAGTTTGTATGAAGTCAAATAAGAAGAAAAGCTCCATCAGCATGAACCGGAGTCACCTTCTAATCCCTATATAATCTATATGCTGTTACCTGCTCAGTCGACTGTATGGAGCTGACGTAGACTCTCTTCTCTCTCAGGTGCACTCAGTGACTGCATAAATCCCCAGAGCCAGACTGTTGTGGAAACACAACTGTCTCAGTAAAAGAGCACAGGGGAAACTCACTGGTCAATATAACAGTACCATCGTCACACAATAATACACTGTCCTCTGTAGTAATGAACTGAGTGACCCGAGCTTCGACTGTAAATTGATGACGGAGACTCACACTGCAAAAACTAATCTAAAAATAGGGTTAAGATTTCTTGAAAGAGGATATTTTGCATTTATCTGCCAATGGAATGGAAGTATTTTTGCAGATCTTATTACCCCTAAAATAAGATACAATTAATTATTGCACTAAACAATAAGGATATAAATGTAATTTATGGCCTTTCTGGATTTGTTTTACTTGACAAGATAGAATTACTCAAATTAAGGTTATTTTTTTACTTATTAAGATAAGATATCACGTTCCTCCTCAGTGTACCTGTTGCAATATAATGTTATTATTACCTTTTTCTTTTCTTGTCTATTACATGTTGGTGTTTGTGTTTATATGTTTGCATTATTGGTGTAAAGCATCTAGGTCGTTATGTGCCATCTTTTGTAATTTTGCCACAATTGTAAAAGGAGTTCGGCATAATACGTTTACACTTCAATAAAATAAACTAAACCCTAAACTTAGACTAACTATGGCTGAAAACATAGTGAATAAACTGTGTGTGTGTGTGTGTGTGTGTGTTCTTTTGCATTTTTAAATCAATGTATAATTTTTCCGATAGAATATAGTCTTAACCGACCCTGGCATTTTAGACTGTGGATATCTTTTCATGAATAAAAAAGAATATTGTAGCCTAATTAAGTAGCTACTGACCTAATTATGCAACAGAAAATGGACTAGCCTAATTTTAGTAACCAAATTCATATTTTTTTTGCCGAAACTAGGCTGATGTTCCTCTTATTACAAGCTTTTTCATATATTTTTCAACCATAATTTTATTCTTATGTCTAAATATTTAATTTATTTTATAGACAATAGGTTATGTTCATTTTAAACATTCAATATGTGTAATAAATAGGCTATGTACAGGTAGAGTTGGGCAATATATCGATAACCACAAAAGAACCAAAAACTGCTGCTAAAATTTAAAAAAAAAAAAAATGCTTGATGTGTAATTTCTTTAAAAATGTATAATAGTGTTATCTTTTTCTGCACTTTTGGAGTTTATTCAAGACAATTATGTTGTTGACGACACTGTGATCTAAATGAATGATCTTTTTGACGAAGCAGCATATTTTTTAACGGTTTGCAAAAGCATTGATATCGAGAAAGCCCCCCTAAATATCAAGATATTAATTTACCTGATTTTTTTTTTTCCTAGTAGTGGAATGAAATGTGTTTTACCCTCCTTAAGTGTGTAAACTCAGACATTTGTGGAAATAATACATCTAAATATAAAGCATTTTTGTTGATTCCATGTGATTGCAGGCTTCTTTTTCTTGCATTTCTGCGACAGTGACCCAAAAAAGTGACCCCTTAAGTTGTGAAATGTGCTTATAAATCCATCTCTGTGGAGTAATGGGATTTTAGAAATGTGTTAGGAAAGTTAGGAATGTGTTTCTAACTTTCCTATCCACAAATACCTATTTAATTTACTCACTTCCTCTTTCATTATTTGTAATTGTAAAAATAAAATAAATACCCCATATATAGGTGCTACTCCTTAATAAAAATGGCAATGCTAATAGTGCTGTAGCTACCATCTTTTATTCACGTGAGCTCACTCATATAATTCACTGATTCCTCACAACATTGTGGACTATATTTTTTTTTAGCATTTCTTTTACATTGCCTTTTCCTCAAAAAGAAGGGTTAAAACACACTTGTTACCCTCGTACGGAGAGCAATTGGTCCAAATGATCCCGGTGCAAAGCAGCTGACACAGCACACAGCAATAATCAATATTCAGTGAAGCAAATTGGGGTTTTTCGACTTCAACAAGTCTGGACCTGTTTGCAAGTGCAATAGCTGAATAATTACCACAGCCACCTTTATTAATTGAGAGCCAGAGAGAGAAGAGAGACTCCGGCACACAGGTGTACAAAATGCTAATTGCTTTTTATAATGCGCCGAATCGACTTTAGCGGAAAATGCTAGACATGTGCTGTTAACACTAAAAGGCTAGCTAACAGTATAAGGTTAGCTAGTACTAGTTAGCATTAGAAAGTTAGCTTAAATGGTTTTGGGATAAGTAGCTCGCATTATTTGCTTGTAATTCGTGTAAACTGCTATTTCTGGCTCAGATTTTATTGTTTAACTAAATGTTGTACTTTCATATTGACAGCTTTTCACGAGAAGTCTAAAAAAAAAAAAAAAAGATAATGACGAAGTAGCATTAATTAGTAAGATAGGTTAGCTAGGCAGTTAATCAAACTTCCATTTCAGCTGTGGGCTAGCTCATGTAACACTCTTCACAACGCTGCTTTTCCTATTAAATGCGATGTTATCATTTTATTCTGTATATTTCACGTGCTATTTTATGTCCATAGTATTGTAATCCATAGAGTAGTATATTTTGCATGATAAATCTACTAAGAGTCAATGAAGAAGTAAGATAAAGATAGCTTTGCAGTTAATCAAACCTCTCGTTCAAAGCTATATGTATTCTGTTTTTCCTATAGTAAATGTGTTGTAATTTTATTCTGCGTGTTTTTATTATTATTTTGGGTTAATCTGTGGTATACATGAAAACCCTTGCGTTATATGACAAAACGGGACGTGCAAAAAGCTAATCGCCCCAGACTCCAGGCGGGGGCAGTGGAGGGAGAGAGGAGGAATCCGTTCAGTAGCGCCTAATCTTGTTTCTTTTCTTTTCTTTTTTTTTTTTTTTGTCCTTCTTTTATGCCAAACCTCGCTCTTTTTTGTGCGTTGGAGATGTGCATGTCCATGTGCTGTTCGCAGATATGAAATAAGCTGTAAAGTCCTACGTGCCGCGCTCCCGGGGCTGGTTGTATAACAGGCTTCACCTCAGCTGAACTTGGCGCATCTGGTTCACCGTCGGCGCAGGACCGCTCCGTGTCCCCGCTGAACTCTGCGGAGAGTCAGCAACACAAAGGCGCAACGCTGAAGAGACGGAAGAGCTTTTCTACGCACTAGTTGATTTTTTTGTTGTTGTTAAAACCACGTTATTAACACACGAATCCAAGAAAACCGAGGACATTTACCCCACGTTATCATCATGCTTGTGTCGCGTTTTGACTTGTGTTTTTTTTTGCTGTTTTTGAGACCAGACAAAAGAAGTGGAGCCGCCGTCTAGGAAATCTAAAACTAAGCGGAGTTGGAGTACACCCTGCAAGAAGAACCCAATTCGACTTCAACTTGATCCCTGTGGGTATGTTGTCTCAAAATATTATATTCTACATGCAGTTTAGGTGTTCGTATTTGGCAAAATTACATTTCCAATGAACTCAGACACGCCACTCTTGAAACTTAATTAATTTCCATCAGTGGCAGACAAACACTCACTTCTGTTTGAGGCCAAGTTACCTTTTTTTTTGTTTTTGGGCAGCTTTGGGGCATCTCATTATTGCTCGAATTGGAAGAAAGAGCCGGTTTTTTTCGTGTCCTAGTTTCGTGACGGCATAATCTTTCTCTTTGTTGTTCTCGATGTGAGCAAAGATAGGCAGTGGTGCCGACTCTGTCAGTCCCGTAGAAGAGATTTATTTCCAGTGAGTAATTTGTAAGATCGACTATAGTGTATATAAATGTGCATTTAATTAGAAGGACAGCATCCAGAGCTTTAAGCCAAAGATGTAGACAGGGGAACATGTGTATTCACTGTGCGGTTTCCCCCAGTGTGTCACAGTGACTTTCCTCTCTCTCTTTTATAATTACATCGTTTTTGATCAGGGAAATTCAACCATCATCTGAAAAAGTGTTTAAAAGATTATATACTTTTGAACCTCTGCTGTAAATGAGTGACGCCTTTAGTTCTAGTCTTGAAAAATGCTGACAAGAATTCACAACTTAGACTTTATTTTCAAATATAAAAATATTGACAATGCAATACAAAATTCATTCACAGAGTAATCACATTATTGTTAAAACAAAGAAATGTAGTTTTTCTTAAAAGGGTATTGTTCATGAAGTTCTCCAGCAACTAAATTCTGTATTTCAAAGTAAGGTTTTACTCCTTATGAGTACGGCATTACGCTACGCCGTATCGTTTCCTTATAACACTTCAAAATCATCAGCTCGTGTTTGTAATGGATATTTAGATAACATTCACATTCAAAACTGTTAATAAACGCTTTAGCAACTCCCCATGACTCAACCTCTAAATCTCTTGGCAATCACTCTTTGTGCAACCAAAAACGCACTGTAATGCATGATGATGAAATAGTAGTCTGCTTTTAATAAAAAAAAAACATTCAAAAAACATAATTCTAGGATAAAACTCTGAAAACACTATCCACAACTGCAATACACTGCAAAAAGTGATCTAGAAAGAAGGATATTTGCCCTTGATTTGAGTAGGTAAGTACAATTATCTGCCAATGGAACACGTATTTGTGCCCGTAAATTAAGAAGAAACATCTCATTGCACTTAAAATTATAAAATACATCAAAATTGACTTGAAATTAGACACGTTTCCTTATTTTACGTGCAAACTTGGTTGTTCCATTGGCAGATCATTTTGCTTACCAATTCATATCAAGGGCCAATATACTTATTTCAAAACATTTCCACTTGTTTCTGTATTACCTTTTACAGTGTAGCATTTGTCTTTTTAAATAGTATAGGATCGCAGGGTGAAAGGGCGTAAAGAGCAGGGAGAGATATTCAGCAAATTGTTGTTCCGCGTGCATATTCCGGCGCATTTTAGTCTTTTTATTCTCACGTAGCGTGGAGTTGAGGGACGAGGTCGGTGTGACCTTCTTTGTCGAAGCTTGTTCCAAATATTATCTTGCGCACTCTTTCTTCTAACGCCGCTGAGAGTTTAATAAACACAACTGGAACAAACAGTGAAGAGCCTTTGTTTCTTGGAAATCATCTAGTAAAAAAAGTTTTATACAGGTGTCTGTCCAGTGAGGGTAGATTTGATAATCTTCTACAGAGAGGTGTGCTGGAACACTTAGCTCTGAAATGAAATTTGGCACAAATGTCACACTGCAAAAAGTAAGCCAGAAATAAGTACAATTTTCTCTCCCCTTGAATTTAGTTACTATTTTCAAGAAATCTCCCAAACGGAAAATGTTTTTACACATTTACACATTGTTGTTGTTGCCTTTTTCTTAATTTAAGTGTATAAAATCTTACCCCATTTGCAGATTTCTTGAAATGAATGAAGTGACTCATATGAATCAATTATTTCGATTACGTTTTATGTTTTTATATTATTAATTTTGTATCTAATTGCAGTACTTTACTTGGTCAAGTAAATTTAGAACACGATAAGAAATATAAGATACAAACCGTTTCTGTTAATTTATTATGCATGAGCCAAAATATTTACTCATAATTTGTGACCAAAGAGTTCAGGCTGAAGTCAGACTTATTTTGCCTACATATAATATACTCATCTGCACTGCCAACTATACTATACTTGTATATTTTATATCCTGTTTGATTTGCAAAAGTTTTTTCTCCATTGCACATAAGAGATGTTTATTCCATTATTATTATTACCTGTTTGCAAATGCACCGTCTTCAATGGCACATTACATAATGAAATTAGAGCCGTTGTAACGCATACATTTCTCCATTGTGAGATCAATAAAATCTTATCTCATCTTATCTAACCCTGTAAATAATTCAAGTAAAGCTTGCACATTTAGAGCAACAAAACCCCTTTTCAAAAATAACTAAATTATATCAAAACTGAAAGCCGTATCAGTGATAGTATCTGCCGATTACAAAGGAGACTTGCATTTGCATTTTCTTTCATTCCCATTTCTGATAAACCAAACTTAAACTGTCCTTTGGGAAAATATTATGAATTTTCAACTAGTCATTCTTGAGCTCGATATTTTTCAAGAATAGTGAATTTAAAGCTAAATTTGGCAGTAAATGTCTAATTTACTCAAAACAAAATTAATATTCTGAAATCAAGTCATTTAAACCCATGTTTGAGTAACTAGTTTCAGCAATGGGGTAAGTCTTTTCACACTTAAATTAAGAAAAAGACATACATTTCTTCTTAATTCAAGGCAGATTTCTCCTTGACTCTAATCAAGGGCAAAATTACTTGAAAAGAAAATGTCAATTATCATACATGCAAATCGCCTTTCGGAGGGGGGGTGTCTATCCCTTTTCCACGTAGCTCGCTTGTAGCAAGCCCAGCACAGGGCACAATCCTCGGATTCACCCGTATCACCTCTACCCTGGAGGTCTTGCTTTTCCACATGACCCGTTTGCTACTCTTTAGGGGGCGGGGTTCAACGGCTGCGACTCCTCTGGAGAGAGGACACACGTAAACAATGCAATGTAATAATGAAAGCAACCGTCTGGAACACAAGAGCACTGTGGTTATACTGCCTTTTGGACTACATGAAATTATTCTGAAACTCCAGGACAAAAACTAGAGGAAAGAAGCTGCTAAGAACGAACTATGTCTATGTGCTAATGTTATGCTAACAGCAGCATACGTTGTGCTAACAGCGGCTAATGCCATCGATCGTCAAGACCACTGTTTACAACTGCAGTATAATATTGTGAAATAATAATTTGGTTGGACTTAGTTGTTCGTGCGAGGGCTGTCTTCTCTCTTCTCTGACAAATCAGAGGCCAACAGTCTGTTCTCATCATGCTAGTATCAGTTTAGCTTTGACTCATGGCTGAAGATGGTCCCAAAACTTGTGCCTGGCTCTCCCGGTTTGATCCACGTCTGGGTTGTGGAAACAAAAGACTTTTAAGCGAAGCGGGTCTACATTACAATGTTCGTTTAGCTCAAAACGGTTCAAAATTGTCCGCTATATTTTGAAACCAAGTGGACCCTAATTATGTAATTAAATATGTGGACACGCAGAGGAAGGCTATTTACAATGAACCAGGACTAAACCAAATTGAAACCAGGAGTAAACCAGGTCTAAACCAGGTCTAAACCAGGACTAAACCAGGACTAAACCAGGTCTAAACCAGGAATAAACCAGGTTGAAACCAGGACTAAACCAGGTCTAAACCAGGACTAAACCAGGCCTAAACCAGGTCTAAACCAGGTCAAAACCAGGGCGAAACCAGGACTAAACCAGGCCTAAACCAGGTCGAAACCAAGACTAAACCAGGTCAAAACCAGGACTAAACTACAGTGGGGAAAAAAAATATTTAGTCAGCCACAATTGTGCAAGTTCTCCCACTTAAAAAGATGAGAGAGGCCTGTAATTTTCATCATAGATACACCTCAACTATGAGAGACAAAATGAGAAAAAAAAATCTAGAAAATCCCATTATCTGATTTTTTTTTTTTTGCAAATTATTGTGGAAAATAAGTATTTGGTCAATAACAAACGTTCATCTCAATGCTTTGTTATCTACCCTTTTTTGGCAATGACAGAGTTTTCTGTAAGTCACGCTTACTCCTCTAGAGCAGTGATGTTTTGGGGTTGTCGCTGGGCAACACAGACTTTCAACTCCCTTCAAAGATTTTCTATGGGGTTGAGATCTGGGGACTGGCTAGGCCTCTCCAGGACCTTGAAATGCTTCTTAGGAAGCCACTCCTTCGTTGCCCGGGCGGTGAGTTTGGGATTATTGTCATGCTGAAAGACCCAGCCACGTTTCATCTTCAA
>OMNZ01074615.1:0-17609 GCA_900303255.1 Lesueurigobius sanzi
TTGAGGATTCCCAGACCATGCTGCGTAACACATTGACTGCTTTTAGCGCTGTCCAAATGGGAGAATGAGTGAGAAAAGTCTGTGCGTCACTAATGGCAGATGTTTCACAGCGGCGCAGGTGCCTCTGGCTTGTTGTTGAGTCCATCTTTTGTCGTATTTAACAATAATCTTTGGAAGGAAGTCCGTGCAGCGCCGGATTGTGATCAGGAAACGGGCCAGAGGGACAAGAGCGGTGACTTCCTCCTCACACATGGCTTTGAATCTGTGGGAGGCATTTTATTTCATTATTTACCGTTTGCAACATGTATGATTGTAGAAATGCTGATATGCTCCCCTTTAGAATGAACCCAACCACTTTTTTTTCATACTGTCTTCTTAGATGTTTTAACAACTTTGACGTTAGCACATTGCTTTCATAGTTCGTTTTTAGCACCGTCTTTCCTCTAGTTTTTATCTTGGTGCTTGAGAAAAATGTAATAAAGTCCATCAAAAGGCAGGATTTATCGACATTGGTCTCACTGTGTTCCAGACTGTTGCTTTCATTATTACTTTGTGGTGTGTGTGGTCTTCTCTTGAGGAGCCGGAGGTGAACCCCGCCCCCTAAAGAGTAGCCCATGTCACATCACGAAAAGCAAGACCTCCAGGGTCCTAGGGTAGATACGGGTTAATCCGAGGATTTCGCCCCGGACTGTGCTGGCTAGAAGCACGCTACGTGGAAAAACGGCATAAGGGAAGGGAACATGGCAGCTGGAACACAGTGGGTCCTTCTACAGTGTTACTGGTATATAATTTAATTTATTGGATGTGTGACAGTAATCGGTATTTGCAGTCGTCATCTGGTTTGAGATTGATTTGTTTGATTGACATTTTGTATTTTTATTGTTTTGTTTTTATTACCCATTTAAGTTTGTATTTAAATGTATATGTGATGTGTTTTTCCTCATTATGTTCAGCGCTTTGAGACTCACTGTGTGTGTAAAAGGCGCTCTACAAATAAATGATTGATTGATCTTCAATGTCAAAGTTTCAATTTACCGTTACGATGGCTACTATATGACATGTTACCAAATCACGCGTCAGACTTTACCAGGAAGTCACTCTATCATCAGCTCTCTGCCGTTTTTCCCAAGCGTTCGCACATATTGACATATTTTGTTTACATGTGTGGAAGGCAACCAACAAGACGCTGTAAGCAGGGGCGTCACACCGAGGGGATAAAGATCACTGAGTACCCAGGGCCCAAGGCAGGGGCGGGACCCTCTGAAGTCTGTTTATAAATAGGCCTATAGAATCAGGGGGCCCACCAAGATAGTTTGTACCCAGGGCCCAATATTTGGTGGAACGCCCCTGGCTGTAAGTCATATGTGGTGATATCCTTTCTGAGAAAAGCCAGCAGAGAAAAACACGGATGAGATGCACATGCGCAGATGTTACAAAACTTTAAAACCTTCTTTCAAATAACGTTTTCATTTCACGCTGTCAACAGAATCTCCCCTTTAACCTACAGATACCAAACTTCCCAGTCTTGTACTTTACAATATTTTTAAGGGTTTTTTCAGAGGGATTTTTCAATATTCCATTCCTAGCCAAATTTTTCGAGTTTTGAATCACAAAAAAACAAGGCGAAATTTTTACAGATGTATTCATTAATAACTAGCTTTTTGCAAAAAAAAACAAGATATCCAAAATCCTCTCTGAATCAATCTTTGCAACTAATATATCAACAAAATAAAACCATGCATTTAAATCTGGCTTCATTCATTATTTAGATTTTGTTATTGAAAGTATGGGCAGTTTTGGAAATTCTTATTTAATAATTATAGAGAAATAATTCTTGTTACCTTTGCAGTGCTTCCATTTAGCCTTTAGAGTAGAGTCATCTAGAATCAAGTAAAGCAGGTGTGACAGAGCGCTTATATAGCCTATGTCCTTTTGTTTACACATATTAAGTAGCCATGTGTTTCTGTGTTATAATACAGTATCTTAGGGCTTTTTTAGAATTTTGGTCAACAATCTCAATGTTTGTCACGTGGCTTTTGACAGGTTTAGCAGACAATTCTGTGACTGGAACAGCACATGGTTTTGACTTTGGAGGAGTCAAATAAACAATTTAAATGATCCTAGAGTGCAAAACATTCATTTTTTGTGCAAGTTATGGTATTTCTTGTGTATTGTCATGTATCAGAACAGTAAAACCCATATCACCCAGCTTTACTACATCTGTTATTTGACTACTATAAAGTTATTTGAGGAAAATGGTTATTATTTTTCATTTGTTCACCCCAAAAATATGAATGCAACTGGCAGCGGTGGGGGGCTTGTCATATGACTGACCCAGATGCCAGTGACCCGGTAAAAAAATATAATCGCATATCCCCCACGTAAGCTTTCATTTGATGTAACCCCACTCTGCCCAAGCAAGCCGCTCCCTCAGCCCTCCTCCCCATGGTCCATAAACACACACACACACACATAACAGCGCCCCCCGCAGGTTTGCGCGTAGTCTCCCCGCGGTCCAGTCCACTCGGCTGAGGTCTGTCCGTCACTCCCCTCTCCGCACGACTACAGGCTCTCCTTGTTGGTCGTGACACATGCTCAAAAGGCCGAGCCAACACCACCTGCGTCACCGGTTCATCCATACGCTTCAACCCCCCCCCCACATGTAGGTCAGACGGACAATCGGATAGCTTGTTAATCGAGGCTTGTGTTGCGGTTGGTAAACATGCAAACAAACAGGTGGATGGTGTCACTGTCTCTGTTTGCCGAGGGAAATTGCTTTGGTGTATCCCCACTACACTGTTTGATTAAAGGGTGCTCTTTGGAACACTATGTTAATGCTATGTTTTGTATATTTGGGCTGTGAAAGGAACAGGTTGTCTTTATGAGTCACCAGGTCTATCATGTTAATGTGAAATAGGACTGATAATACCACCATACATTACGACCGTTATGTTCAGACCCTGTAGCATGAACAAATACACAAGACCTGCTGCAAATTTGTTAACTTAAACTGTTAGTCGAATTGCATAGTTGCCCAGTCATTTTAAGAGTTTGGGGTGAATACAAAACATACTTTGCAACCTTCATAAAGATGAATTGGAAGATATATTTTCGGTTGTAAGAAGGGTTGAGGATATAGTGATACCTAAAGATGTAGTAGTTTTAGAGAGTAGAATGAGACAAACATTGGAAGCACCGATAGTTTCAATACATTTCATAGCAAGGAGAAATGTGCGTTAGTGGCTCTTTTGGAGAAATACCCGAGAAATATCCTGCAGAATGAGCCATAATTGCTTACATTATCCAGTGGAGTGGAAGGATATATCTAAATGATCAAAATATGCATCAAATGGGACACTACATCTATCAAGGCTAAAGCACAGTCTTGACACCGTTACTTCTCCCTCAAATCTCACCAACACAGCCTTATGGACTATGACCATGCTCTTGTATGGCTGGGAAAGTTTTCTTCTAGATTCTTCAGTCTGTACTATATAGTTTCAACTACAGATTGTTCAGGTTGTTCAGGAGCAAAGAAAAACTCACTTCAGCTGAAATACAGGACTCTCTGGCAAAATTTAGTTTGTTTCAAGATGCACAATATGTAAACTTTTGATCAGGGACATTGGGCTAGTTTCTAGTTGAAAAGCGCAAACAAAGAGGTTTTTTGACAATAAATGGCTTCACGTGAGATAATGTTTGTTGTGTTATCATTCATATTCATATTCATTCATATTCATAGACTCAGAAAGAGCAAGAGTTATATCCAGATTTTATATTTAAAGGTAAAGCTCTTTGTAAATATTTGACTCCATCTAACCAGAGCAGAATAAACAATTTGGGATACCTTTTTTGTTCACTTTCCCAATCACAGACTGAATTGGTTCTGAACTGGTTCTGAGCTTTCTAGATGAGGAATGGTATGTTCGCATATTGTGAAACTTTGAAGTTTCTTTGTCTTTGTCTTTAGCTTCATGTGGCAAAACGTTTGTAAAAGATACACTTTCCATACACCTTGGTCATATGGGTCAGGTTTGCTTTTCGTTGGGTCGGGTCAGGAAACTTAAGCATCACTTCAGCCTGCTAAACTTGTTATAAAGTTTGTGTTTGATAAACAGACAGAAACTCAATTGACACATGACACTATCTACTTTATGTCTGGTTGTTTTGGTTACTTTGTGTAGTTACTGCATTGTGTGTGTTGTTTCTGTGTTATGTTCATTGTGAGCTCTGTTGATTCTGAGTGACGCACATTAGTTTTCAGATGATGCGGTTTGCGTTTCATATTCATATACTGCAGCTGAGTTGAATGAGTCACATCAACCACCATTTCCATTATTTGCCAAAACTAATAAGGTCCCAGGTCAGGCGTGAAGTTGTTGCTTGACTCGAGCGCTGGTGCAGTACGTCTTGGGCCCTCGTGTTTTTCTACGCACAAATAAGGACAATACAGTACAGTACAGTACAACATGTGCATGACCTGCTCAAACATCACAGGCCACAGTTTAAACAGTCCAAGTGTTAAGCGCATGTGTAGAGTCCGGTATATCAGAGAGCCATATCAGAGAGAGAAGAGACTGTTCCAGATAAGGATGTTTACCTTTGCTATGAAGAAGGACAGACTTGGTGTTTGTGTCATTTGTATCCAAAAACCAAGTGAAGGTGAAATGGAAAGTCGAAAGTTCAAGTTCAATTTTTAGTTAGTTAAGTACAATTTAAAATATATTGTTATGATTAGATTATATAGAACAGAGGAGACATGAGTAGAAAATGGTTGTTTATTAGAGGGAAAATTGCAACTCACTCATTGCAACCCACTTTTTGATACAATTGTGAGAAAATATTACTCCAATTAATTTGTGCCAGAGAAGATCTTAAACTTTTTATTGACTTCTGAATGTTATATTAATTGAACCCAACTATTTATTTCGCTTTATCAATTGTAATTGGGATACTATAGTAGCTTGCCACCACAAAGTATGGAGTGAATGAAAAATGAATACAGTGTAGCGCTTTGAGAAACTCGTCAATACAGGATTGTAATTGTACGTCATTATTATTAAATTGCAATAATATTAATAATATTGTATTGTATTTGGCAACGCAATGTGTAGAGCTCATTCTACTTTCTGATTGGATAACTGTCTCAAGAACTCAAGAACCAAAAAAAGTTAACACAGACAGCTTAAAAATCAAAATTGTTATACAGTAGGTCTAATCTGGGGACAAACAAAGGGTCACTACCTTTAAAATTTGGGTATCACTATCTAGTATTTTCTAGACATCTGTGAATGGGCCAGGTGATGGTTGGCTGATATAGTATATAAGGATTCACTTCATTCATTGTGTGTTTTTCCCTCTATAGCAGAGGCATGCTGGGTGATCAGTAGAGTTGGGACATCCCTTTTGGGCCGCCAGAGAAAATATTATTTGATAATAAACTCTCTCAGTTGTGCTGTTATGGGCCTATAGGCTGTAACTGTTCTGCACCAGGAGCCTGCAGGGGCTGTTTCAGACATGAATAATGTCACGTTCATGTTAATCTATCGAATAATGACAGAGACCAAAATAACTTTCGCACTAAGCGTTTAAGATACCATGAGAAGTAAAGTCTGGTTTAGCGCAAGTTGGTACGGTCCAAACAAGACAGGTGCACACGACACATACAGCGTGTCATGCAGCAGACAGAAAAGCAAACATGAGCGATGTGTTAAAAAAAATAATTATTAAGAGCCTACATTTAATTAGTATATTACTCGTTCTGCTGACTGAAGCGGTCTGCTACTAATGAAGCGGTCAAAGTAAAACTCCCGGGCCAAAGTAATGTCCCAGCACGCCCCTGCTCTATAGCCCTTGTTTGCTGCTGCCTCTCTTTTTGTGTCGTGTGCGCTGTCCTCACTGATGAGATATCCACTGGTGAGGCTGTCCCCACATAACATCGGTGGCATATGAGGAGCAGGCTCGATTACATCCGGGATGTGGAGTAGGAGATAATTGGAGATTCAATTGGCAAGTCAATGTAGTGAAACAAAAACAAGGGATTGGAACTAATTTGGGGTATTGGCGCGGGGCTATTTTAGGTTTGGAATCCGTACAGTTATGTGAAATACAGTACGGCGTGTGGTGTTGAAATGTTTGTCGGGGTGAAAAAGTGTTGAATAATGTTTTTATTCTATTTTGAACGGAGACAGACAATAGCATCGGCTCGGTGGTAGATCGTTCACCCACATAGTGCGTTACACCAACATTGTAACTGGAGGATTCCACTAAATGTTCTCTCAGCGCCACTCCAGACCGCCTCCGAATGACTGCGAAAATGTACCACATAGGACTGTGAAAAAGAAAAAGATTTCAAAATTGAGTTCTTAGATCAAATCTTTCTTTTCTCTCCCCTACGACAACTTTAGGTCAAGGCCTAGTTTTAGGTTTGCATGTTAAACAATCAAGTTAAACCTTTTTCCCTCCAAGTAAAGGGGATTATGGTATTTATGTGTGGGGTTTGTTGGTCAGGTGGGTCAAGGGGAATTATTCTTTGTGTATATGGGTGAATACTTCTGGGGGTTGGGTAGGTGAAGGGGATTGATTCAAAGTGATTCTTGTGTTAAGTAAAATATTGATTGATTGATTGAATTTTGTCTTGGCCTACACAAAATGGATCCGTCATTATTTAGAATCCATCGCCAGAAATATAGTCGTTTTTGTCCATTTAATGATTAAATGTATGGCCGTTATTAGCCCACCACAAATGATCGGGAAAAGTGCCACAAGGCTATTTTTCAAGAGTCTCTTGTTATTCCAATTCTCTATATGAAGTGAAATTTTCAAATGGAAATATTGTACATTTTAGCTATATTTTATTGAGCATTGATTGATTTACTAACCGAAGACAGAAGGGCAGTCAGCAAGAGCGGCGGAAGATAACGGGGGATAGTAGCAGTGCTAGCTCCAAAGCCGGCCGGGACAACAGCTCCTCAAACTGGGCCTGGAAACACGGAAATCCAGGCGCTGTGTTTCTGGAGGATTTGCTGAACCCAGAGACCGTGCTACTGCTGCCGTAGTTCGGCTTTACCCACTAAATAATGATCGCTGACTCGTATATACAGTATATATAGAGCTTAAGTTTGATACTAATATCGGTCTTACTGAAGACTGATAAAATATTATTAATAAATATTAAAATATATTTGAATATTAATAAACAAACGACCTTTGAATATGATTTTTGGGCAAAAGTCAACGCCCTATAAAATACCATAAAGAGAATTGATAAAAGATATCTTAAAAACTTGAAAAGACTAGTCAAGAGAGTCCCAAATGCATGACCAGAGGAAGCACTTTTAAACTTTATTTCCATGCATCACAACCTTTCCTGCAGACCACTCTCCTTATCCAAACATCACCGTCATACCTCCTAATTCAACGTGTCACGCTTACCAAAACAGACACGAAAATCCTCCGGACTCAAACGGGAATTCGAGATTAGCGCTTTTCCCACAGTGCCTTCTGATCCGTGCACACTCACACGTCTGCACTTTAGCTCCCCGCTGCCAGTAACACCCACTCGCTACTTGTCAATGTAAAACGTATACAGTCCGCTTACTTTGACAAATCCATGTACCCTTCGGTGTTTACTCCGGCGCGCGGGCCTCACAGATGTGGCCAGCGTTGCGTTTGCTCTTTCAGCCCATGTGATAGATTTCGCGGTACACCTCCAAGCCGCACGTATAACCCTGAACTGCGCTCAGATCTCACCCCTTGTTTGTACGCGCTGGATCTTGGAGACCAGGTGATGTCAGCAATAATATTTTTCTTTATCATTCGGGTTGCAGTAAGCCGTGGGAATCCGTGTATAAGTTAGCTACATGCTGGGGCCTCTTACTCACTACTGTCACTGCTCTGTTAGGGCGGATGTGGGGAAGTTGTTTTGTGCTTGTTGTGGATACGCGGCTGAGATCGGCTTCATTGTGAGATAGGGGTAAAATGACCTGCTACGGTATGAGGTCAGGGGAGTGGATTTGTTAGGTGATTTAAACTGTGGCCTGGTATAGACAGAGAATTTACCCCTGAATTGGAGTATTGTTTATCTTTATTGCAAAGTAGGGTCATGGCCTGGAGCAGTTGTCATTCTGACTGATCCTGAGTTAATTTTGTTTTAAGGTGAGCCACTGCAGGTGAATAGGACAAATAAATGAAATTGAGATAGAAAGTTGAAACTTGACATTTTATCTTTTCATATAAATTTAATATAAGGGATTTCATAAGTGAAAATGTCCAAAAATGCATAAATCGAACGAATGGATCGAGCTAAGTCATTTAACAAATAAAAAAGACAATCCCAATAACAAATCAGAATTAGATATTTAAAAACAATCTCTCTGTGTTAAGTGCAAGACAGGAAAGTATGGAGTCTGTAGGAGCTACTTAAACGCACTAGATCCCTCCCCCTCCCTTCCTGATTGGTCTTAAAGCTACGCATGCTTCCCCTGTGCACGCTTAGGGTCAATAGTTCAAGAAGAGGAGGGGAGACATCATGTGGATGTAAAGTCGTGAACAACAACCGAGCAGACCAGTCTGTGTATTGTTTACAATTAGCAGCTAAACTTAACCAATACAACAGCGAAAAGATGCCAGACTAATTTCAACATACTTTGCTACTATAAATAGTGTCATGCAGTCGCCTGTCCAGAAGAAACTTTGCCAACTCTTCGTACATGTGCTTGTTGTTGCTCTTTCGTGGATGAGAAACAAACAAAACGCTTTTCATTGGTCAACGCAACAGGCAACGGGACTCTGGTTAGTTGCTGAGATCAGGGAAGAAGGGACTATCATGACTTACTGTATATCGAAATGCAAGGCCAGGTGGTCCATTTTGCACGTTTTATAAAATTTGTAATACACTTCCAGACTATCACTTTAAATGTAGATGATATGGCAAGAGTGTAATACTGTATAAACTTCATTTTGAGAAAACAAGCTCTAAAGTTTAGTAATGTCTGTGCATACACATGTTTATCTCCACTGACTTTTGGAGCTGGTGTCTTCCACAAAGGAAATGACCATATATGGATTGCAGAGTTTTGTCAGGGAGGTTCCGTGCGCCATGTTGACTAAACAGCCAGTATTTGTGAATGATGTACCCGGCCACGCTGTAGTGTTTTCGAACAATCCCACGAGTCAACAAACTGTCTTTAAATCACCATACTAAATTGTACTAAGGGTGAGTTGATCTGTATTTTACTTTGACATTAAAACGAAGATGTCTCTCTTTAACCTACAACCAACAGTATTGTGTTAAAGTGGGCGTATAATGTATAATTGAGGCTTAAAAAGATTAATTTAGGTTCCTCAGCATTGATATTTTATGCTTAAATTTTTTTTAAGTACAGTATGTAATGAAAAGACGGTGCAAAGTGAGAGACTGGTCCGGATTTTGAAATGGTCTGGAGCAGTGTGAATGGAATGTTACATAAAACCGGCTCTCCCTTTTAACTACATGCTACCAGATCCACGGCACCGCGAGGACCACACTATGGGGGTCATTTATCAAGACGTGATGAATAGTCACTTCAAACTGGAAAACCGCATATAGCAATTTGAGAGCATTTTTCACCCAAGTTACCATTTTAAATTGTGAGTATTAGAGTCCATGATGTAAATGAGAAAAATGCATAGAGAATGGCTCCACACTTCATGCTACATGTTTTGCACTTGCATAAAAACTTCAATGACCCCCTTTGAGCGCTGAATGGCACAGTAATGGATTATGGGTTTTAAAAATGTGGAGGACATGTTGTAATGTGTTCTGAGAAAGCAAAACTCTGAAGAAAACTGGGGCTAATATGCCAAATTGACATGACTAATGTAACACTGTATCTGCCGCAAGTAACTTTTCCTTTCAGTAAAATGGAACCAAACGATTTCCACATCGACTTGGAAGATTTCCTGCGGTTTGTGGTAAAATGCGCCGTAGCCACAAACTCACTATTGTTCATTCTCAATTCCTTTTATATATTTTGCTGAGATTTCCTTTGAAACCAAGCGAATCAATGTAACGCAAAGCAGATTCCCCTTCTTGGGCTCTCCCTCCGTCACCGCTGTCACACTCATACCCCGGTCACTGGCTCTTTTCTGGGAATCTGCTCCATTCCTTCTTCCCCTGGTTCTCTTTACACCCGATGACGGATGGCGGGTTTACAAGGGGGAGCGGTGGCCCTGTTCGGTTACATGTGTACGCTCAGAATGTGTTGCGTAAGGCTCATTATCGCTGCGTTGCATGGATGGTCATGAGCGGGTTTAATGGTTGATTTGTTGTCTGCTTTGTTGTTTATTTACAGATTGGTGGCAGAAAGGTTTGTGGGTCACTGATGTAAACTGTGGTGTTTGCAGTTGGTCGTTGATGCTGGAGATGCACATTTTGGATCGGTTTCCTTAGTTCGACTGTTCCCAAAGTCCAGCAGGTCGCGGCCCTCCGATTGATCCGAAATTCTGGTGATGAGAATGTCAGTCTTTAGTGCTTAGAGTATACTGATTAAAATGAATATTTCACAGTAATATATCTAAAAATGAATTCATAATTAATTACAAACTCATTGCCTTTCTATATGCTTGTAGTAGACAACCTTTGAGAGACTTTGAAGAGCTGATTGAGGTCCTCTAGCGCATGCCAAACGCTGTGGGGGGAAAGCCACGCCCCCTACGTCCACTGTCTGACTCTGTAAAATGCTTTGAGAGTTTAATATAGGTAGATAAGCGTGAGCATAAGCATTTAGTCAACTTTTCATTTAGATGTAATGTAACTAAATGAAGTTCCAGAGCTTCATGAATCTTCACCGACATGAACAAAGTACAGACCTGTTCCTTTGGCAGTGGATTTAAACTATGTCGATAGATAGTGTTCATTTTGTTGACTAAAATACTTAAACTGAAACTGAACTAAACGGTTTAGTTTATGGGACTAAAACTGTAACTAAACTCAGATATTTTATTTTCAACTACTAAAGACTAAATATGAATGAAGAGACTAAAACTTCCCCAGTGGCACAGTTAAACAATTAACAGTCACTAGCCAGCCAATCAGAAGATACTGTCAGCATTCAGATGGACCAATCAAAGCAGACCCTTCCGAGTTGACTGTGTAGCACAGTGGTCCCAAACCAGAGATCCACAAATTTTCCTTTTGCAACTTTAGACAAATGTCGGACATATACAGGACAGGTGCAATCCATAGGCCATACCACCTTTGCTCTGCCCGATCCAGATCTGGGAATCTAAGCAGAGTAGGGCCTGGTCAGTACCTGAATGGGAGACTGGCCTGCTGGGAAAATAGCCAGGAAGCCTGAGTGAATGTAGTGTGTGAGTGAGTGAGTGTTGGTGGTGGTCAGAGAGGCCGATGGCGCAGATTGGCTGCCTCGCTTGTGTCAGTCTACCCCAGGGCAGCTGTAGCTATAATAGCAGCTTGCCACCACCAAGTATGAAGTGACTGAGTAATGTCTTTGATTGTCCAGAAAAGCGCTATATAAAACCAATCCGTTATTAAATGTAAGACAATTCTCAAATCAATCCTTTTGAATTTGCGTATTTGAATGAAAATCTATTGCTTCCACCTCCCGTCTCCTCAAAGTGCAGCTAAGTGATTACACTCCGCAACCTCACATTTCCAAGGAGATGCAAATCAATCTCACCGGTTTTTGAGAGTTCACACTTTAATTGAAAATAACCTGAGTGTTGATAGCTCGCCAGGAATAGCAGGTCCGCCTCTGCTTTACAAGCTTCTAATGTCATAAACAGGGGCCCGTGCCAAGTATTTCGCCTACAGTGCAGTAGACACCTCAGCCGCTGGCACTCGGACAACCCCCGGGACTCCAGCCAAGAGGGAGATCCAGGCCGTGCTGACACTGGTGTGGGAGGAGGGATAGGCTTGTATGCAGCCAGTGTGCATGGACATTTAGGATCCCATGGTGGTTGCTAGATCTTTAGAAAAAGCAGGCTGTGACCTCACTAGCCCCTAACTACTCAGTAACTATAGAGCTGAATTATAGAGGAGACCAGGTGTAATGTATTAAAATCCTCCAAGGTCCAATTTTGAAGGAGAAAAACAAAAAAGCCAAGCAAAGGTCCAGAGCATGTGGAGTCAATTTACAGTTATATTGGAAAACACCTTTTTTTTGTCTTTGTTAAAATATAATAGCTGTGAAAAGAGTCCTATTAATTATATCCTGATATAAATCTTTATTTTAATAATATACATTCAGGTCACTATGTAAATGCTGCCAATGCAGTGTCATTTGCTCCTGGATTAGACCTGGTTCAGTCCTGTTTAGAACTAGTTTAGACCTGGTTTAGTCCTGGCCCCCCTAGCCTTCCTCTGCTTTAAAGGATTAAAGCTCGGTCTGCTCGGTTTAAAACTTTAGCGGACCTTAAGTCAATAATATCTGGGCCGTTTTGAGCAAAATAAAAAGTGCCATATTCCCTTTCTGTTAATCTGGGCTGTAGTCACTTTGCTTCAGAAGGAGAGGGAATATTGGGTCCAATGATCGGATAAAGGTTTGGTTCCAGGAAAAAGAACTGAGCTGTGTTTCTATATTACTAACATACACTACACTAAATCTATTATGTGACCACGACTCCCTGAAAAAGAGGTTTCCTGATTTCAAGATGATTTAAAAAAGAGAAATGTCACTATTTGTGGATACTTTTTTGTGTGTGAAACAGCATATCATTTGAGAAATCCCTTAAAATCCCCAAATCAACAGTTTAAATATACAGGTAGCTCTAAACTTGATTATAAAAGCTTTGTTGTATTACACTAGGGTAATTTCTTTTGTTCTGATATTTCAAATGACCATTCATGACTAGTGTGGCCTATGACCTCACTCTGACATCACTGACAGTATAGTCATCTTCTTACCAAATTACTCAAAACTCATAGACTTTCCAGGTACTGTATACTGTATGTTGCAATTTGAACGAGAACAGATCACTCTTTGCTTGACCTACTCGATTGATTTCACAATTTACACTGTTGTCATGAAATGTTGCTATCTCTTTCTGCTAAAACCTGCTGTATACATTTCCTAAACAAAAGCATGTGATTTCTTGACATTTTATCAATCAAAGGCCCTATACACAATTTTTTTTTACATTTATTTTGTCCATATATTGAATTTGCATTGGTTTGCGAGAAATAAGTAATTTTTTATCCATTGTGAGCTAGCAGGCTACTTTTTGTTAGCATTACTGTGACAGTAACCCTGAAAAGTGACCCTAAAGTTGAAGTGAAGTTGGGATGTTGATGGAAATATTTTAGGAATGCTGGCATTGCGTTTGGACCACAACAATTCTCTCTCTCTTTCAAACTAAAAATATCTCATATAGGGCCTTTAATTTTTCACTTTTTTCTCATTAATGCATGCTGACGTGAACATTGAACTGTATAACGCAATACATTAGCAATACTTACAGTCAATCTCCCGGTCTAGAGCCGGTTCCTCATCCTAGCTAGCTCACAGTGAGGTCATTCAGGCTGATTATATCATTCACATATGCTGTCTAGGAGAAACCGTCCAGGAATCAATCATGAGGTTACAGCAGATGTGCTGCTATGCTGATGACGGATAAGATAATCAACTCCATGTAGGCACCATACTGTGAAATTACAATATTATTATTATTATTATCACAATACTGTCATGCTCTTCTGGTGCTAGTAAACAAAGTAGCAACAAACATGGATTCTCTTGTCCATCACTCATGAAAAGGTCTAGATTTTGGGCTCCCTAAGTCTCTAGCTACACAATGCAGTTTTGTAACCTAACCAACAAAAACCAACATGCATAGCCAATTTTTGTGTCTATTGTGTTTGGATCAGCCTGATGGGACATGTTAAACTGCAGGGACGTGTGGTGAGGTGATGGTGAAGCACACTTTGTATAGATTCCAATATAAAGTTAAAACTGTTGGAAGATGCAACTTCCACTCATCAGATAACAACATCTCCCACTAAAAAGCTGAATTTCAACTGAAAAATTAGGGCTGAGTATCGTCATACTTGGTTAACGATAGCTGTACCTGAATTACTTTTTCCGATACCTAGACTAAATTATCGGTCATCTAGAATCATAAAATTATTTCTTAAAATGTTTTATCATTTATTTTAGCTGAAACAACCAAGTAACTTTATATTTTTTAGGCGTCAAGACCTGATATCTAAAGTAAAATACCATTAGTACCTAAAAACAATTTTTGACGCCATACTGGTATCGTCTGGAAGTTATCAAAAATAAAAGAGAAAGAGGGAAACATTTTTGACAAAATAACAGATCTAGCTCCTCCCCCTCCCTTCCTGATTGGTTGCCTGTTTTCAAAGCACAAATGATTTCAAGCTAGCTCAGGGAAAGCAACAGCCTACAGGGACTCTGATTAGTGTCTGAGATCAGAGAAGGAGGGACTTTGGAAAAAAAAAATATAATAATGCATATTATTAGCAACTTTACATAAAATTCAAGGCCAGGTGGTCGATTTTGCACATTTTATAAAATTTGTATTACATTTAGACTTCCAGACTATCACTTTAGCGCAAAGGTGCCCAAAGTACGGTCCTCAGTCCAGCTTTTGTCGGCCCTCAGGCTTCATGCGGATTCGCTGCACATTGCTAGAGATGATACTTTTCCTGCAAGTTTAATGATTCTACACGCAAAAAATCTCAATTACATTCAAAACCAATGCACTTTCTGAGTCGGACGTACATTTTCTTCGAACTCCTTGAGATATGTCGCAACTTTCACCGAATATGACTGATACAATCGCCGTTACGCATAGAAGAATGAACATTTCCCCGTCCAAGCCAGTTCTTCTAAATCTGTTATTCATTTGTTCTTGAGCTAACTTCTGTTTTCGCATTCACGACCATATACTCCTTGTTTAGCGGAGCTGCTCCTCCCGTGAACTCTCCCTGGAAGCGCAGACACATTAGCACACATTTCCATAGATCCTGTCCTCGCAAAGTCACTGAGCAAATCCATTCCATGTGCTTCTGCTGTGCACTGCTGCTCAGATACAGCTCCATTCCACTTGATCCCATCGTTGCACGAAAGAACAGGGCATGCAGCTAGTCTTTTTCAAATGTTACCATAATTTGATGAGCTGTAACTGTTTAATGTTAATCAAGTACAAGACTGAAAAGTTTGAAGTTTGTTGGTGCTGCTTTGTCTGACTGAAAGTAGAAAAAAAAAGTGGTTGCATGAGTGTAATGAAAACCCCATTTTGAGAAAATTGTCTAAAGTTCTCTAACATATGCCCATGCACGTGTTCTCGCTGTTGGTCGCCTGATATAACCTTATAATTCTAAGGGGATGGTTTGTTAATTGTCAGAAAGCATTATTTATTACCCTTAATACAAAAGTGTAAGCCATGTGTCTATTCGCACTATAGTTTAGTGCCTTGAGTTGGATCGTATAAGCAGAGAGGTGAGGATTCTGTGGAAGAATCTAATGAGCTAATGATAAAAAAAAAAACAGGAATACTAATTTATTCATGGCACAAAGTCTGTCATCTCTCTCTGCATAAATGAATGATGTGAAATAATACGCCGTGATATTAAAACAGCCATTAGGTTCAACATTTTTGCATTTTTCTGGTGTAATTCTTCCCCTCCATCTCCAGCCTGCACCTCAGTCCTGTGCAGTCCACGCCTGGTTTTGCGCGCTGCCCTGCTCGAGGAGAGAAAGCAGGTTCAGAGAGCTGGAAGCCAGCGCTGTACAACTATGTGAATAATGCCATTGACGTCAGCGCGCTCATAAAGGAGCCGAGCGGCCTTCCCCTGCAGTATTCTCCTGCCAGCAGCCTCTCTCAACACAGCCTTTTGTATGTGCAGCATTTGGAAGTATTTAGGCTATAGTCTTCCTACCGCTCCCATGTCACCAAAACACCCCACCCGATGACTGTTAAATGCTAAATCAGCATGGGATTATGGGTATTATTGAGGAAATTATACTGTGTAAATATGTATGCAACATTTTGAAGTGGCTAGGTTTTGAAAGTTTGTCCTGGAAGAGTTTATGGTCAACAATATTAGTTGCTGCGATCAGTGCAACTTCAGTGATTGATTTGTTTACCTGCTATTACTGCTGCTAATTACTTCTGATGCTATGAGCCGACAGTGTGTAATTTTGCACAAATACCTTCCACTGCTGCTGCTAGTAATATAACTGTTGCTTCCTCGTACCCTAAAGGCCTGATTTACTAAGCAAGTAGGCTACTACTTAAAATGAGCAAAAGCAGTTTTATAGCATGCTGCACATGATTTATCATAAAAACAGTATTATTAGTGGTGCAAACCTGATGTATAAATGAATTGTGCTTCTAGCGTCTCAACTGTACCTATATTTTTTGTACATATGCAGACACTGCCCTTAGAGGATAGACTTTAAAACAGCTCTGCTTGTGTAACGGTCTCTCCAAGGCCTAGCACCAAAGTACTTTTCGGACATGTTAGAGCTGGGTTCTCCAACCAGTAGCTTGGGAGCTACCAGTAGCTCGCCAGCCCTTTCCAAGTAGCTCGCCAAAGGCTTTCTACATTTCTACATAGGCTTGATGAGTCACAGTTTAGATGCATTTTTGTTGTGCTAAATATCTCCAAACATAGCAAATTATAAACCAGAAAGGCAAAAATTCTTCAGTCTTCATCTGTACACTGTAGTTGAAGTGTAGGACGTTTCGATCTTAGTCCAAAGATCGTCATCAGCTACTGAAGCCTGGGGCACGCTGTGGGTTTATTAAGAGTGAACCAGCAGGAGGAGTTAACCTCTAAGTCTCTCCTCTCTTGGTGCTAAAAGGTACTTATTATGGCTCGTTAGCTCCCTATTGTCTCACCCTGGGCTCACTTCTAAGTCGTTGACTCTCCCCTATAGCCCTATAAACCAGAAACTACTGTAATTTTCTTTTGAGTTGAATGATCATCTTGACAGTCCTAGAGGCCTAGTCACACGTGTTTCTTTGAAGTACACTGGAAGTAGCTCGCTGCCATTTCTGTAACGCAAAAGTAGCTCACAAGGTATAAAAGGCTGAAGACCCCTGTTTTAGAGTCATACCAACATATAAGGCTCTAAGGACCTGAGGGAGTGTTCTCCTGCTGGTCTCAGAGTCAGGACTAAGCATAGGGATGCTGTGTTTCAGTCTGTGTCTGAAAACAGTTCTATTTAGCCGTGCGTTTTACAACTGAAAGTGTTTTATCTGCGTTCTTTGCTTATAATTTAATTTATAATGATTATTGACGTTTTCAGTATTTTATTTTCCTTGTAATTTTATGTAGTCACCTACCTATAAAGCACTTTTTAATTTCTATTTCTACAAATTAGTCTCTAGAAATAGAATTTATTACTACTTCTACTACTACTACTACTGCTACTGCCACCACCAGTCCTCCCATCATCCCACTCTGCTGAGAGGTGAGCTGCTGCAGCTGGTCTTCACATGTTTGTGCAGACGTGATTGTCTAATGGCAAGACACTTTTTTTAGTTAGTTAGTTTAGTGTTTTTTTTTTTATTTTTATGATAATAAAAAATAGCGTACAATAAGTGCAACATAAAGCAATGACCAATAAGACAATGAT
>OMNZ01074615.1:17629-31670 GCA_900303255.1 Lesueurigobius sanzi
TTTAGCCGTGCGTTTTACAACTGAAAGTGTTTTATCTGCGTTCTTTGCTTATAATTTAATTTATAATGATTATTGACGTTTTAAGTATTTTATTTTCCTTGTAATTTTATGTAGTCACCTACCTATAAAGCACTTCTATTTCTACAAATTAGTCTCTAGAAATAGAATTTATTACTACTTCTACTACTACTACTACTACTGCTACTGCCACCACCAGTCCTCCCATCATCCCACTCTGCTGAGAGGTGAGCTGCTGCAGCTGGTCTTCACATGTTTGTGCAGACGTGATTGTCTGTCTCCTTCGTCATCTCACCGCAGATGCCTCCTCACACAATTCCCTCTGCTCTTCTCCTTCCACACACCGCTCACAGCTGCTGTCATGTCTGCAAGGCCTTACTGTTTATTTCTCTAAACTTCAGCTGCAGGGGGAAAACTCAAGATCTGCTACGACAATAAAATGGACTTTTAGATATTAAGACCATTATTCTGTGGTTGGTTATGTCGTCAGTGCCTATGACCAAAGAGGAGCTGCGACAGAGTTCAAGCAGTGGTGTTGTGTCCAATGGCAAGACACTTTTAATAGTTAGTTAGTTTAGTGTTTTTTTTTTTTTTTTTATGATAATAAAAAATAGTGTACAATAAGTGCAACATAAAGCAATGACCAATAAGACAATGATCATCAAACACAGACAACTGAGTTCACACTTCCCACCCCCCTCTCAAATTATGAAAACATTAGATTACTTCATTCTGTAATTAAATCTTTATTCTTTGCAATTTTTCTTTATTTTTTCTACTTTTCAAATATCATATTTTTCAACAGTTTCCTGAATAGTTGAATATTCGGGCATTCTTTGAGCTGCTCATTCACCCCCTGCACAGAAACACCAAACCTTTTTCTCCTACTTTGCACCATTTCTACTTTGAAATTACATTTTCCCCTCAACTCATACCCTCCTTCACCCAGAGTAAATCATTTTAGTATATTTCAAAGTAAATGGAAATTGTACAGTCCTAAGTCAGATATTTCAATTTGTCCCTATAACCTGCCCCGTGGATGATCCTTACAGCTCTCGTCTGTAGAATAAAGAGAGGCTGAACTACTGTTGTGTAATTGACTCTGTGCATAACGTACGAGTCAAGCTCGTGCTAGCTCCACAACCACCACCATCATTTCCGGCTGCGGTATTAGCATAGCATAGCATTAGTTTAGCCTCCTTATCCTCGTAGTTGTGGATGTAACTCGATGCATAAATAGAAAAGCAAGTCAACTCTCCTGCGGACGTCGTTGATGGCTATCAAGTTACATCCACAACTACGAGGGGTATGCTATGCTAATGCGATGCTATGCTAATACCCGAGCCGGAAGTGAAAGTGCCGTTTGTGGAGCTAGCGCTGGCTTGACTCACACGTTATGCACAGATTAAATTGTTCCCACACTTATGCACAATAAGTAAATTATGGCAAGACCAATTAACAGTAGAGCACACATAATGATTTTTTATTTAAACTTTGATAAACTGCTCTGTTTATTACTATTATATGCCTTGAAACCTTGCTCCAAACATGACTAATGTGAGATTTCCAGTCAACTTTATGATCAATCACTCCTAAGAATTGAATTTCATTATCTTTATCAATATTCGCTCAATCCAGTTTAATTTCAAATTTCACATACTGTATTCTTTACCATTCCTTTCCTTACCAGTCCTGTTCCCACGTACATATAAAAATGCATTTAATACCGTGGTCAAAAAAGATGCTTGATGAACACAACCAATCCTACAGTGTAACCAATGGTAGAAAAGGAATGTGCGTGTGTCTGCCCGAGTGTGTGAGCGGTCTTATGGCTGGCCTCTGGGGGACCCCTAGCCTTTTGACCTGCTTTGTGTGAACCAGAACATGGGCAGAATGAAGTAACGTCCAGAGTGAAGCAACAGAGACACAATGTCCAAAGTACAGCCACAGCCATGACATCTTAATTTCGGGATAGTCAGGATGGGGCATTTTTAGATAATTGGATGGAATTAAACAAAATACAACTGAGGAAAACTCTTCAACTTAAAGGTACACTGCGTAACATTTTGGATTGTACTGTTGCCAATACAAAACATGCTCCTAATGACCAGCTAGACAAAGAACGTGCTACTTTTGCAGTGGGTAATCAAAGAATGGATTTGGATGAGGACCAAACCTTTTGAAATCTTCATAATTGTCTGCCTTTAGTCAACATCTTCATGGAGACGGAGCTGGAGACGTCCCCGCTCCCAGTAAAGTTACAAGTCAGGTCTCAGGCCATTAGGAGCATGTTTTGTATTGCTGGCAAAAGTGTAATCCAAAATGTTACGTAGTGCACCATTAAAACAGTGTTTGTAACTGTTTTCAATAATCCGTGTTGAGTCCAGTTCAAAAACCTGTCGCTGTCGGCTGTTTTCCTCCGACTCTCCCAGTACATTGTGGTCTATATTGACCGGTTTAGTGACCTTCGCTGTCCCCTATACTTGACAAAAAGCAATGTGGGGAACTTTGAGTGCCCGACCTTTTTCTAAAATTATGTAACCTCTATTTAGTGCATCAATAGTGTGGACATCCAGACACAGCCTCAATTTTCTTTTCTTGAAAATGATGTGTTCCCACAACCATTCGACCGCTGACATCTGCTTTACAAACATTCCCTCATAAACACCAGCCTTCATTAGTCACATCTTCATGCAGAATCACCTCGCAGACGTCGGCCGTGTTATGATCTAACCACTCAACGATTTCCTCCTTCCCCTAAGTCACCTTCATAATGAAATTCTTCTGGTCACTTCAGCGCGGCAGAGAAAGTGACAGGATCTTGGCTAGCCATGTCTCCAATGCTAATCGACCGGAGGGACAACCACCCGCCACCGGTTACAATGAGACCCTTTCATCCCTTATAGGGCCCTCCGTGAGAGTTCAAGCCAGGTTTCCACAAAGCCGAGGCTGTTGTTGTCTGCTATAGCATGCGTGTTTACCAGTGTGGAAGTGGAGCGTCAGGATTGGATAAGGGTGAAGAGGAAGAGAGAGAGAGGGATTATGAAAGTAGTAGTCAAAACAGGGGGGAAAACTTCAAGGACATGTTTATGGTGTAGGACACTGCTACATAATGCGCTCTTTTGGAAGCGATCGAGCAGAAATAGCTAATGGAATGTGCCCATTAGCTTTGTGGATGCAAATTAGACCATCAGTCTGACGTCTCATGTGTGTTCATTAAAATGCACTGCCCTGACCTAAAGTAAAGGTTACATTTTATAAGAGCCACACTTTTTAGCGTGAAATACTATACCCTCTCTCTGTGTGGTTAAGTTTAGGCATAAGTCAGGAATGGTTGAGAATCACATCATAGTCATAAACATCAGGTTCCACTCTGAAGCTAGTGCCCTCGCTGTATAAACAGGCAATTAGGATATTGGACAAGAAACAGATGAGATGGCTTCGTTGTGATACGCTTTTACCTTTGACAATTCTGTAAATTTGAGTATTTTGAAATTGACTTTTAAATGTTGTGCTGCCATTGTTCTTTGGTCTCACTAGAGCCACAGTCTGTGGGGATTGTGAGCTCCCAAATTTCAGAGAATCTTTTGGACAGTCCAGTTTCTCTTTCAAGGGGCTAGACTGTGAAACTCTCTCCCCACTGGACAAAAACTACAGACTAATATTAACATCTTAAGCAGAGGCTCAGACAGCCGGAGATGTTCTCATGGGTAAAAGGTGCCTTGTCTTTAATCTGTTTGTGAATTGTATTTTACTTACTGTAACCTAAAAAGAAAAACCGTACGGACTTGGTGTTGAAAACTGAGAATGGTGTTGAAAGTTAACACAAAACAATTACATTACAGAGATTTGCCCAGAGGGAATTTGTTTTGTCTTCTTTAGTTTTTGAAAAAGCTAGTTATTAGCGAAGGAAATCTGGAAAAATAAACACAAATATAAATCCAACTTTTGCCTTGTTGAATCAGGCAGGCTATACATCCATCTGAAAAAGCCTTTTGTGTCTGCAGGAGCTACTAAAGTGGAAATTTGGTTGCAACAAAGTGAGAATATAATACATTTTGAGAAAATAAATGGCTATTGAGTTTACAATTTTCCATACAATTGCATAACGTGCAAGTCAAGCTAGCACGAGCTCCACGAACGCCACCTTCAATTCTAGTTCCAGTATTAGCATAGCATAGCATTAGCCTGGCCTACTTCCCTCATAGTTGTGGATGTAGCTCGATGCATACAGTTTGACCCCCTTTTCCCTCAAGCTTATTGGAGCAGGAGGAAGCGAGTCAACTATCCTGTGGACGTCGATGGGTATTTATGTATCAAGTTGTATGTATCCATCCTCAACTACGAGGGTGCGCAGAGCTAGCAGAAGATATGGCAATTTGTTTGTTTCCAGGTGAAAGTTCACATGTTAAGAAAACTGAAAACATCGAGTTTTGGTTGCAGTGTCCCCCCTTAAGATTAAACAAACCAGCATTTTGTAGTTTTTAATGCCCAGTGTTGGAACTGAACTTCACTGTGATGAGTTGATAACCCCAAATTACCTGACTTCCAGACTGGAAACATCGCATCCATGCACCTGCTTTATGAAATAGTAAACCATCTCAGCTGTTCATACAGAAAAAATGTGTTAGAGCAGAGATTTTCCTGCAGTGAACCCTGGTTTGGTGATGTCAGTGTGACTCCAGGCTGCTCACACTCACCTCCCACCAGCATCCATCACTCCGCTGTGTGAACAACATGCACATATGGCATTCGGAAGACTGTGCTGTACAGGAGAGGGACACACAGAACTTGGCCTTTTTGAGTTTTCTCACTTCTCACGAGATAGACGAGTAGAACCAGGTCTAAACACGGTCTACAGTGGGATATTTCATGCAGAGGTCCCTTAGCATCTTATGTTTAATGTCAAAATAACAAAAATAGATCTAAGTCACCCTTTAAAATGGTTATTTTATGAAGTTTTGTCGACTTGCCAGATTTTGTATTAATCCACAAATACTGACATGTTAAGTCCAGCTGCACATGCAATACCAGTACAAGACTGTGTAATCCAAACATGCTCATTCCCTTTGTGGAGGATGACAGCCATGAAAGTTTGTGGTTACATGCACACGCCTGAGTATACGCTGTAAAACTAGTACTTTGCAGAGGGGCTATTTAATATCTACACCATGAAACAAGGCAATATGTTTATTTTCACTACAATTGGCTAGCTTATTGTGTACTGTAATTTCCGTGGTATAAACCGCTGCTTTTTTCACACGCCACGAACACTGCGGCTAATACATAGATTTTTATCAACGCACAAACCCGACAAGAGCTGAGCCGCGCACTTTTTTCATTTGATTTGGGAGTGACTGACACAGAATAAGCACTGGCAGTTGTTACATGCATCTCCCACCTGTGGCATTCACCTGCAGCACCAACAGCCCTGCTGTTGGTGCTGCCCTGCCTCTTCAGTCTCTCCTCACCTCATCGACCATTGCCATTAAATAGCCAGTTCAGTCGCCTTTGCGTACTCCCCGCTCCGCTCTATACCGCTGACCATGTGGCTGATCTGTTGGCACTAGGACTGTGCAAGGAACTCACTACGCACCCATATTACAGACTCATGGGTCTCTTAAGAGTAAACCAGAAGGAGGAGTAAACCCAAAAGAGACCCATGAGCATGCTCAAGTCGTTATTAAGCTGATTATGATATTTGGATTAAGTCGAAATGTCCTACACTTCAACTACAGAGTACAGATGAAGACGGAAGAATCTTTGCCTACGATTTCTAAAGTATAGTTTGCTGAAAACCTAAATGAAAACATAATCGCACCAGTACAACTCAAAATATGTGTCTGGATCCCTGAACGTAAAATCGTTTTTAACGGAGCTAAACCAGGTCAAAATAGGGCCACGTTTCTAAACCATACATCTTTGTACAGTTTCTCAGTCCCATTCCACGAAGCCTTTCTAAGAATCCCGTTTCCCTGTCCACCCAAATGAGCCTTGTCGCCTGCTGCTGCTGCCTTTGGAGTCAGATTTATGCCTTTGCCTGTTGCCTTCTCACTGGGCTGTATAGTAAATCAGACTGGAATGTGTACGTTGCGGGGAGGACAGGGAACACTGTGTCCGAGGAATGGGGAGTTGAAGATCAAGAGGAGCTCCGTAGATCCGGCTTTAGCGTGCAAACATGCTCTCTCACGTAAAGTGCAAGACTAAACACGGAGAGTTGAGACGGCGAGGTGTAGATGCAGGTCCAATAGTTGTGCTGTGGCTGCTAGAAATATATCTTTTTTGTATGTACAGTATGTTATGATTCACAGTTCATTTTAAGCATGTCCAGGAATATCAATATTTATGTACTTATATTATATTTAAGCTGCTGAACTAAATACAACAATCAAACACATTTCAGAGCATGTTTGTGATGGTCGGCTCTCTACGAAATTCACTAGTTACCATGGAAATCCGCCATGTTTGTAGGTACTAGCAAACGTCCATAGACTGTATTATGATTAGATAGAAAAATTATAAAAAGTTGAGAAATGAACCGTGGAACAACTCCGTTAGCTGCTGAGTCACTGCTGTTAAATCCATCTAACACACTGCAGTGTCAAAATGCTTTTATATGAACGATAACTTCAGTATTTTACCTTTTAAAACCTCCAATAGTTTGATAAAAACCTGCTGCAAATCCCATAATACTTTGACATATGACACCATGACCCTGCACTCTGTAAGACCCAAATAAATGTTACATAATACACGGCCTGCTGCAAAAAGTCAAGAGCTTTGATCCCAGCACCATTCACTGTGGCATTGTTTCATTAAGCTTCTGTAATCCATCCATCCAGTGTTTCCATCCATTACTTATTCACCAAGATCCTATTTTGTATGATCGAGAGTGTGACCACTGTGCAAAACTATCTCCAGCACATCCCAATGATTCTCAGTGGAGTTAAGATCTGGACTCTGCGGTGGACAATCCATCTCATTCTCCTGAACCACTCTTTCACGTCAGCCCAGTGAATCCTGGCATTGTCATCCTGGAATATTCCCATGCCATCAGGGCAAAAGAAATCCACTGATGGAATAACAAGGTGTCATTCAGGGTGTTCACATAATCAGCTGATCTCATTCTTTGGGCACATCGTGTTTCAGAACCTAAAACTGACTTTGCTTAGTTAAATCCAGGTGAAGACTTGTTTTTGGCCAGGCTATGTATTAACCCAATGATTGCCGCTTGTAATTGCAAACATTCATCGATTGTGATTTTGATTTGATCAGAAAATGCTATATTCATCTTAAACTGTGTATACATGTATTTTTTGACGAGGAAACAGCATTGTAACATGGTAATAAGCTATAAAATGTTGATTTTGCATTGTACCCCCTTTTTAAATGCAACTTCACGAGTCATCTTTACTTAAATGATCTAGTTCAGTCATCTATAATGTAAATTCCCCTCATACGAAGCTCAACTCTCTCTACTCTACTCTCTCAACTGTGCTCAATGTGTTGGTATTGTCTTTTCATTCATCACTGGTATGAGAAACATAACATTTGGCTTTGATGTGTAGTAGAATTGACAATATTGAATATTGAATTGAACATGTTTTGTCCAATTTCATTTCAGACAATGCACAAAGAGCTTATCAAAGTCAAAAATCTATTTTCCATACCAATTTGTTGTATTAAAGATTATGCAGTTATTCACAAAATGTACATAGTTTAGATGCTTCAATTGTTAAATAAACAGATATTTAAATTATTTACATAGGCATAGAAAGTTCCATATAAATAAAATCCCTTAACATTATTTGGATTTCGGCTTGCACTGACTCTCTTCACTTCTCCACAAACACAGGCACGAGACCGAGAGAATGAAATATATACGACCCAATAAATAAACCCTATTGCTTTCTCACCTCATTGACTTGTAGGGGAAAAAAAGCAGTGTTTGGACAGTCCCTTGCATGCACAGCGCCTTGGCCCCCGGCGTTTTCTCCACAGTCCGTTGTATATGGGTCACAATGAGGACACGCGGAGCTCCCACAGTAAATGTACTAGTCTGTTTAGTGACCGCCGCTCTCACTGTTGACGTTCCAGTTCACTTTGAGTGCGTTCACTAAGTTTACATCTGTGCAAACAACTCGCAGCTTAGAGGTTCAAAGAGCTGAGCCGGGCAGCGTGCACGGCTGAAATGGTGCGTGGTCCCTTCTGGATCGCGTCTGTCAAAGTGGTTACGGAAAAGTGACTAATTGGGTTGTTTTGGCTGGCTTTGCGTTACCAAATACTCCCCTCAAAGCACTGTAGGCTCTATTTTATTTCATATATATACAGTATGCGGGGAAAGGCATTGGGGTAAAAGCAACATCGTCTGGAATTGTCTGATATGGCTTGGCCCCACTAGAGCAATGATTTGTATAAAGGAATGGGTTGTTAGCGTTTAGTCGGTAGAATTATTTTGGTGCCTGTGTGTAGAGCTATTCATATGGTTCAAGAAGTTCTGAAATGTCAAATTGTGGGCCTTCGCTCCTTCACACTGTGCAAAGACTCATAGAATGAATCCCAGCTATGACAAAGTTTGCCGTAGCGAGTTTCTCTGACAGGGTTCTCAATCTCGAAAACCTGGAAAATTACCTTTTTTCAAGTCATGGAAAGCATATGGAAAATTACAAAAAATGTCAATTGTCCTGGAAAAATATATTTTGTCTTCTGTCTTTGCTTCATAAATGTAAACAATACTTTGGCCACCACACAAGACTGAAGACTAGCTCATTCTGCTCCAGAATACAGGAAAAAGTATCTTCTATTTCAAAGTTTTCTCAGGGGAGGACTCCCGAACCCCTCATTTCACCATGTTCTTCAGATCAAAATGCTTTAGGCTTTAGCCATTATTAGCTGGCATCCACAGGGGGCGCTGGTGAGTGAGGAGCCCAGAGAGAACTGCGAAATACCTAATCACAATAGAGAGGTAACGAGCCCTATTAAGTATGAATAGGCTAAGATGTTTTCCAACCTTTAGTACCAGGAGAGGAGGGACTTAGAGGTTAACCCCTCCTTCTGGTTTGCTCTTAAGAGACCCACGAACGTGTTTAAGTCTTTATCCGCTGATAACGATCTGTGGACTAAGATCGAAACGTCCGACACTTCAACTACAGAGTACAGATGAAGACTCCTGTACGACTGAGAACCTGCACAGACCTAATCACAATGTTTCTGTTGCTTGGTGCTGTTTTTCATTGACGACACATACAGCAAGTGTCCCAGTGTTAATTTAACTCTCTCTTCAGAGTACATTGGAAATACAGTATATAAACACCCAGCGGAGTTAAATTAACACTGGGACATTTGCTGTGCACTGGACACAGTGTTATAGCAAAATATATGGTACATGAGGCAGTAGACTCTGTTGATGTAACCCCTCTTTCTAGTATAAGTGATATATTGAATCTTGTTAAATCATTCATTCAGGAGCAAGAGTGCAGGAAGGCAAAAGTGTAAACAGAAAAGGTCATCCAGAACAGATTTCAAAGCTTCATTTTCTACAGTGTGTTTATTTAAAGGAGATGTTTTTGATACTTTTAACCATTTTATAAATTTCCCTCATCGTTTCTTTCTTCTGCTACTGTTAAATCATTGCGATTTGTACAAAACTGTCCTCCACATTTTTAAAGCCCAGAATGTATTGCTGGACCCGTTCTGTCAGTTAGCCAAAGGTCTTTTTCTTACTTCAACATCATTTCAAATTTTAAAATGTAAATAAAAAACATTGCTATAATGATTTCAAGCCTCAATTACGTACAGAGTGTCCACATACAGATGTGCTCATAAGTTTACATACCCTTTTAAGTTTATATACCCTTTAAATCTGATGAGTTTACTCTTTGAAATCATAATGAAACAGAAACTACTCAAATGTCCCTGATCTAACGTTTACATGACCTTCAACAACCGCCAGGAAAATTGTTAAAACTCACTTCAGCTGAAATACAGGAGTCTCTGACACAATGTGGCGCGATATGTAAACTTTTTATCAGGGATATTTGGCTAGTTTCTCGTTGAAAAGCGTAAACAAACAGGATTTTTGACAATAAATGGCTTCACGCAACCACTAACCATGAGTGAAATAAAGGTTTTTCTGTTAGGTATGTAAACTTTTGAGCACAACTGTATAAGGATAATTTAAGAGACAATTTTATCCATGCAGTATTGCTTTTCCAATCAAATAGAGTCACAATACACTCTGTAATGTATAACCAGGGTCTTATTTTGTGGTCAAGACTTACTTTATTAGCGTCTACAATGCTTGCTGGGTAACACTACTTCCTCCATTGACTTGTTTCTGGCATAACAGCTCATCTGCATAGTCCTTCCATGCGTCAGCGGCCAAAACTTGTCATCTTATTTTGTAAATAAAAACCACATGAATTGGATTTACTAATGAATTTGTCCGCGTCACCTCAACCTTAATCCAATTTTGAAACCCCAAAGTTGCGTCAATCAAAGCCTTTTGCCTTTGAACCGCTAACCGCCAACTTCATCTATTGGGACATGGCCACTTCCCCCCCGTCTCATGAAGTCACTTTGCCATTTCACAGAAGCCCAAGCATTAATCTGTTTAGGAGAACTCTGTTGACCTGGATTACGAGCCCCGACACCACAAACCTCACCACTGACCCTCCAGTTTTCGTAACATCTCTGCGCAACACGTCACTGGTCTGTACAGTAAATCAAACGAGGACACTTTAATGATTCGAACTGATCTTATTTACAAGAGGGAGTCTGATAGTTGTATTTCCGTTTTTACATTGCATAATTTTACACCGAATGAAGACAAGAAGCAACACAATGAATGAAAGCGCAATTTTCGGCGGATGTTTTGGTGACTGGTAGGCAACGGCTGACGCATTCAGACGTGTAGCTCAGTTTATTTATGTCACAATTCTGATACAATGCCAGAGAAGCAATGTTCCGTTTGTGAACAATGTTTTTGCCGATCATAGAACTATCATTTAAGAATATTATTAATTTTAAATAATCATGTTGCCTACCGAAGCCCTGGACGTGACGACATCGCGATCGCTCGGAAGGGTAAACCCAGTCCCATTAAAGGAGACATATCATGCTACATCGACTTTTTTGAGCTAACGTTGCCCCGTCAAAAACATACCTAGAGTAGTATTACACTTCATTCACGCCGTTTTGAATGAATCCTGTTTGCTTTGGTCGTTTCATGTTGACTTCTTTTACGCTTCTATGGGTCCTGGGTACATTTGCGTAATTGTTCAAACCTCTAAACTGTCCTCCACATTTTCAAGGCCAATAATCCAATATTTGATCAGTTCTGAGCCGTTCTGTGCCCAAAGCGAAAGTTTGTTTTTACCACTCTTGGCTGCAGGTGGCGATCCAGGCCAAATCCTCATCACCCTGGCACTACTATTTATAAATATCGTGTAATCATTATTTGAATTTGTAACATGTAAAATAACAATGCACAGACATCATAATGATATTTTTTTAAAGATTTATATGCATGATATATCCACTTTAACTTTGGATGACTGTAAGCCAAAACATAGCTTCTCAGTGATTAGTTCTAAGATAATAGTTATCTGGTTCGCTTCTTCAATATAAAAATGAGCAAGTCTTTTGAATGGAACTTTGCAGATCCCAAAGATTTGTACCTGTTTGTGGTTTTGTTTTTTGAAAGGAGCAAAGGGAGCAAGTGAGGTTTAAGTGTTATCTGTAATGGTTTTTATAAGCATCTTCAAGGGACAAAAGGGCGTTCACAATCACTAAAAAAGATGGGACAGACTCCCCCAGAGACCTAGTCTGCCAAGCCAGCCCGACTTCCTCCTTGTAGGCCTACAAGGGAAGACAGTCGGAGAAGGGGGCAGCTTGGCCTACATTTCAAATTCAAGACTTGAGGCGGGACTAACAAGGCCAGAGTAAACTAATCAGAGAAACACGGATGAGATCAGTTTGTAGTCCAGTAATTTGTAGTCCCTAAATATGACTAGTTCACACTTTAGTTTAAAAACCCCAGATGTACGTACAGTAGGTCCTATTTCAGCTCAGTTTCAGTTTAACTCCTGAACAGAAAAGGCCCAAAGGTTGTTCTTTTTGGGGGCATTTTCACACTTCCATTGGAGGCTCCTGGTGTGGTTTACTTATTTACACTGCCCTAGTTAAGACAATTTTATCTCTGCAATTCGTCACAAGGCTGTATTCTGATGCCCTATTGTAAATCATTCCTTACTGGCCTGATTTGCATGGTTCTTGCCCCTGACCAGGCAGTTACACAGTAACTGAGATGAAACAAAACATTGTGTGCCTAAATGCATTTGCCGTATGGAATGGTAAACAAATTTGCCAAGGCTGTTCTTGTGATCTGTCTAACATGACTATCCAACGGTAAATGGGTTTCAGTTCAACTCTGACTTTCACTGTTTGAAAACAGGTGGAAATGGGTAGTGCAGCTTTAATACCAGAATTAAGTGCAGTGGAAAGTAATGTTGTACGTAATGAGTTAGCAATGAGTTAAAAGTACAAATTATAGGTACTTTTACTTTACTTAAATACATTTTATGTTGAATACTATTTACTTTTACTTCACTACATTTTAGTGCCTGTATCTGTACTTTCTACTCCACAGTAAAAGTATTTTATTTTCAAAGTGACCTCTCTATGAAGAACTGGTTTAGTCAAAGTTTAGACTTGGTTTAGTGGTTTGCTCCATTAGACCTGGTTTAGTCCTGGTTTAGTCCTGGTTTAGTCTTGATTTAGACCTTGTTTAGCCCTCGTTTAGACCTGGTTTATTCCTGGTTTAGTCCTGTTTTAGACCTTGTTTAGTCCTGTTTTAGACCTTGTTTAGTCCTGGTTTAGACCTTGTTTAGTCCTGGTTTAGTCCTGATTTAGACCTTGTGTAGTCCTGGTTTAGTCCTGATTTACACCTGGTTTAGCCCTGATTTAGACCTGGTTTAGTCCTGGTTTAGTCCTGATTTAGACCGTGTTTAGTCCTGGTTTAGTCCTGGTTTAGACCTGGTTTAGTCCTGACTATTAAATACTTCTAATTCGTACTTATTACATACATTTTTACAGTGGATACTTTAATACTTTGACTTACGTAGTAGTAATTGAATCTGATACTTTTACTTAAGTAAATTCCTGGTCCTGTATCTGCACTATTAGTACTCCTTCCACCTCTGCTTAGTGTCTAGTCTGGTAGTAAGCGTTGCACAATCACACATGCCTGTTTCCCATAAATCAGTGGATGAGTAGCGAAAGAACAGTCCATCGTTGTGTCATTGTTGCCCGGTTGGCAGGAGCGGAGGGTGGAAGTGTGTGGCCGTGTGTGCGAGCCAGTTTGCTGGGAAAGTAGCTCGTCAGCATTGGAGATGTTTATGTGTGCGGTGGGTGACTGGAACTGCCTTCCAGACTATAACTATTTAATGGGATGTTTCGTTGTTTGCTGGTAATCGTATTTTTGTGACTTTGTTGCGCGCTTTCCACTTTTACTCCAATTGTGTTTGCTATGCAATGTCTATCTGCTCCACAAACCGCAAGAAATAAATGTGAGCAATACAATTTTGGAAACTTGATTTAAAGGTAATTGTGGGCCAGACCTGTGCAATTAGATGTTTTGTTTGTTTCAACACAAAGACAGTTATATAAATATAAGTTTTTTTGTGAAAGGCATGTGGAAGTCTTAAACTTGATGTACCTCAAATTTAAAGCGAGACATGACTTACATGAATACTGATTGTTTTTTTTCATCCAGTAACATCTTTACATCTTAGCTTTAATGCCAAAGTAAAAAATCGACGACTTTAGCGAACATCTCCACGAGTAAATGTCGGCGAGACTTACTGCTTTTTGCATTGGGAAGAGGAGGGTTAGGGCTTTAAAATGAGCCCAGCCTCTGGGTAGCGGTGTAAGGTCACTTTGAAAATTTGTGTCAAAAAGTGCAAAGTTAGCATTAGCTAAAACTGCACTTTACACAATCGCCCGGGGATTCAAAATAGGTAAA
>OMNZ01074639.1:0-14852 GCA_900303255.1 Lesueurigobius sanzi
TCATATATAATAACTGTAAAAAAAATAAAGCTGACTACTTCGCGGATTTCACTTATTGCGGGTTATTTTTAGAACGTAACCCCCGCGATAAACGAGGATACATTTAATATAATTTTTTTTCATGCACTTGGGTAGATTCGAACCTGCAGCCTCTGACTCCTGAGTCCAACTCCAAACCTACGTCAAGACTCCAAGACTGTCAGGAGCAGAGACTGTCAGGAGCAGAGACTGTCAGGAGGAGAGGGCAGCGCAGTCTGAGAACCTCCTCCTGGTTTTATTTTATTTCTAGCAGTTTTTATTCAGACCTGATCTGATTTGGTGACTACGTCTAAAACAAAGAAGCAATAGAATGTTTTTATGAGTCTGACGACGTAATTGAGAGTCAGTGCAAATACACCAGAAAATTGTACAAAATCATTTGAATCTACTGTATGTACCTAAGCATTTGCAATAAGTGGCCCCACACTACACACACACACACACACACACACACACACACACACACACACACACACACACACACACACACACACACACACACACACACACACACGAGGAGACCCACCACAGATCATGGCATTATGGCCAGCTTTACATTTGGAAAGCTGAGAAATGTGCCAATAAATCAGTGGTGTGAGCTCTGGAAAATTTTATGGACAAGACCATAAAATGTTATTGACTAAAGTATTTTATTTATTAAAGTGAAAAACCACATTACTGTAAAAAAAAAAAATCTAAACGCATGCCATAAATAAAAAGCCAGGGTTATAAATAGCCCAAAATTGAGGTGGAGGGCACCTTAAAATTCCTTGATGGCAACAAAATGTGATTGAGGGGAATAAGAATTAAGAATCTGGTTGAAAAGAAAGCCAAGCTAAACAAGGGGAATGTGATGATGATCAAGTTTCCAACAATGCCAGTTTTGATGCAATAATGTAAATAAGTCACAGGCATTGGGAACAGCTAGATGATATTTGAGACCAGAACATTGTGGTTGTGGGGAAAAAAATCAACTTGTTGAAGCCACGGTGAGTTTTATAATAATAATAATGCATTGGTTTTATATAGCACTTTCTGAGGACTCAAAGACGCTTTACATGGCATTATTCTTTCACTCCATTGGTGATGGTAAGCTACTATTGTAGCCACAGCTGCCCAGGGGTAGACTGAATAAATATTCAGTTTATTGTATGAATAAAAAGGTAATGAAAGTTACATACAGGCATCTCCTGGAAGGACCCCAGGGCGGTGGCCCTCAAGCCCAGCAGGCTGCCTGCACTGGAAAATGGTGGGATACAGAGCATACAGTATCAGGGTTGATACATTTACATGCACAGGGACAGAACAAAAGTGAAGGTGTGAAAACAGATGGTGCACTCATGTGCTAATTAATTCAGGAAGTCTCCAAAACACAATACATCTCAGTCAGAGATCCAAAGGTGATTGCATTATAAAGGCAGAGGTGTAAAGTTGATCTATTTACATCAAAATGTTGTCTCCAGACTGGCTCCACTAGTCTGGAGACAACCTCCCATTCATTTAGCCAAAATACCAAATACAGCTTAAATAAAGAAAATCATAGAAACATTTAAGAATAGAAATAATTCCATTACAACCACCATGATTGCAAATTTGACAAAGACCAGACAGTTCAATTTGGAGGAGCTGGAAGGAGCCAAAGTGAAGAGTGGACAATAATTTTCATGGGCAACAACATCCTATTTAGCCATGGCTCTTGCAGGTCTGCAGGTGTGGCTTTATGTTTTAATAAGGATAAATACATGGAGCCTGCTCTAATAAGGACTTGTTTGGGGACAGGTTTGTGGAAGTTTGAGTCCTCTTGTAGTCGTATTCAACATGTCTAAGGATCTGGTAGCATTAATGTGGGCCTCAATTCTGATGGATAATTGTCTTAAGATTATTGTCATATCTGAGAACATACTGTACATGAATTATTTACCACAAAACATCTTACACACCATGTCTCTCAAAGACAACATATTTTGTCATCAATAATACAGCCTTTCTATGTTATTCTTGCTCTGTTTGAGTGTGATATACCAGAAACCATTAATCAATTACTAGTAACTATTTCTGAATAACCATTTGCACTGCTCTATTTGCACTAAGTGGTATGTTCATACTCACCTTGCTGCCAAATTCACCCATTTACGCTGCTGTCCTTATGTTGTGCTAATTGGTGTTTTATAAGACTTTTTAATCTTCCCCTATTTTTATGCAGGCCTTATAGTTATATATTTCTTATATATTAATTTTATTTCCAAAATTCCTCGTCTGTGAAGCCTTTTATTGACAATGGCAATAAAATCTATTCTGATTCAATAATTGATTAGTTGTTTTAGCCCTAAAAACATATTATTTGTCAATAAACTTTTTAGAACAAGTTTTAGGCTTCATATCACCATCACTAGTGATTTCAATGTAAATATATGTTTTAAGGAGAAAAAACACAATCAATATCACCAACATTATTTAAAAAGCTATATATGCTATAAATAATCAATATGTTTTGGACATCAGCTTTACATTTTTCTTTTTCAATTTATTGAAAGAATAGTTGCAGTATAAATAGTACAAAGGTAGCAGCATTGAAACAAGAAGTTAATAAATGACATTTCAACTGCTTAGAGGCATGGATATCAGAAAAGGAGGACATGAGAGAATGGGAAAGATGGGAAAGTGGGGAAATGGCATAATCGACCGCTGGGGAGTTAAGATTAAAAGTAATATATTCAGAGCTGTACAACCGTCTTAATCGCTTTCTGTTTTTCAGATAATTGTGCGCGTGACGTCACGGCAATTCGCCCACATGGTAATACCGTTTTTAACCGGTGAGCAGCGCTGTCGGCAGCGACAGACAAAGGAAAGTGTAGAGCGAGTGCGTTAAAATAAAAGCAGCTGCAGCGCGAGGCTCGTCCCAGTTCCACTCAACCCTCCTCCTTGTTCACCCCCTACGAGAGCGTAAAGGTACATCTACTTTTGTTTATAATTGTGACTTTAGCTGAAGCATCGGTGTTTAAGGAAAAGTAATCTTTTGTTTTCAGTTTTTTTCACACCGTTTATTTTAATCTGTTTTATTTTAAAATGATGAAATTGGACATTCCGTAAAATGCATAGAATTCAATGTTTGTCATACAACCATTGTAATAACACTTGCTCGCCTCTTTTGGTTAATGCTAGACGTATCCTTGATTTCTCTGTATTTTACTGGGTGATGATCTGGTAAGGGAAGGCGTACTAAGTAAAATGGCGCTGAAGATAAAAAGCTAACCGTTAGCGTTAGCCATTTGTTACCACGCGCGGAGGCCTGAGGCCGCAATCCGAGAGACATTGTAACGATACGTTCTTCAACACGACTGTATTTACGCAATCAGTAAAAAAACATTTTTTATGAGGGTTGCTTGTGCAATACTGCGAATTGAGTTTTTGGTTCTTCCAGACTACCGGCCCACTGACCCAGTTTTCTATCGGAGTCGCGGCCTCCATCCATTTTTATTGTAGCCATTAGTGTAAAGTGTTGGATTGTAAATGGTCCCTTTTTTCTTTTCCAGTACCTTAACCATGTCGGACGAAGGAAAACTTTTCATCGGGGGTCTGAGCTTCGACACAAACGAGGACACTCTGGCTTCAGCCTTCGGAAAATATGGATCTATTGAAAAAGGTACGGCCTCCATTTTGAAGCGAACCCCATTTACTGACGAGCAAACTATTGCTTACTAACATTTACTTTTTTTTTTTCTCAAGTTGATGTAATTAGAGACAGAGAAACCGGAAGATCCCGCGGATTTGGCTTCGTTAAGTACGACAACGTTGAAGATGCCAAAGACGCGCTGGATGCCATGAACGGGAAGGTAAATGCTCTTTTACACATGCAATTTTTAAGAATTATTTTTTTAAATCAGATATTTAATATGGCAGGGTTGGTCATGTTGGGACTGTAAATTACTTCAGTATGTTGAATTGCAATGTATACCAACTGAATTGTTTCATGTCTACTCATCTAGACTCTTGATGGGCGAGCGATTCGTGTGGATGAAGCTGGAAAAGGAAGTCGAAACCGGGGAGGTGGAGGATACAGCTCTGGACCTCGTGGCGGAGGAAGATTCAACAGCGGTGGCTCACGTGGAAGAGGTCGTGGCTTCTCAAGAGGTCGAAGTTGATGAAGCGCTGTGTTAAACCTGCGAAATTCCCATTTGCTCATGGTTTCCTTTTCCAGGTGGGGGCTATGGGGACCGCACTTACGGCGACCGAAGCTACGGAGACAGGAGCTTTAGTGGTGGCGAGAGGAGCTTTGGCAGTGGTGGTGGATACAGGAGTGGTGGTGGTGGAGGAGGCTACTCTTCCGGCGGCGGTAGCTACAGGGACAATAGGTACTAGCACAATTTCTTTCTTGTTCTTACTACTTGTTGTAACACTGTAATACTTACACCTTTTTTTGTTTTTTACACAATGGTTAGGGGGCAGGGTGGCTATGGAGACCGCTCATCATACCGTGACGGATATGACAGTTATGGTAAGCATTAAAACATTTCAAATTGCACTCAATGTTTGGGCTGTAAGTCACTTCAAACAAACTCTTAGTTGCCCTGTTTTTTCTAACTTTTTCTACCCCGATACGCCCCAACATGTGTAGAAATTCATATTTGCTTCAATGTGGTTCAGTCAAGTCATTTGCTCACCCTTTTCCTTGGACTGAAAGGCCCGTCACGCCCCCGGAAGCACAAGTTTTATTTTGACATTGATAGTGCTCGTTTCCAAAAGTGATTTGAGGGAGGGTTTTCACAGTGGGTACAGTGGATTGTTGTGAACTCTTCTGACTGGAAACTTTCAGTGTCTTTACTTGTGCCCACTTCTTATCCTCAGCTTCAAACGAGTAAACAACTCCCTGATTCAAGATCATCACTTGGCTGGCTGTATTGCAAAGATGCGCTCCTCAAGGAAAAAAATGTCTATGTGTTATTGCTGACCTTAGTTTGTAGTTTTGTTGTAATTGTTCAAGCATCTAAACTGAAGCCATACATACTGGTCATTCCTGAACGAACCATGTTTAGCGACTTATGACATGGCCCAGACGAACCATGTTTTAATGGCCTACCACATGGCCATCTGTCAGTTCAATTAAATTTAAGGCACCCCATTCCTCCTGGACACCTGTGACTGAATACTTTATGATTAGTTGATCGGAATAACATTTACACATTCTTTAATGCCCTTTTTTGCTGTTGACAACTTGTCCAGCGATGTTGCAGGTTTTCTAATTTGTACAGTTGGGGTTTTATACCCTCTCCCCGCCCCCCCCGAATTATGACCGTCCTGTTTTTAAACCATTTGAGGAAAGACATCCATCTAAATGGGCTGAAGGGATTTTATGGTAGCTTTTTTTTTTTTTTGTTCTGAACCTAAGCAGTTTAGGGTCCTATGTTTTCAATTTCCCAAAAAGTCAATTCCTTTCAGACTGGTGAACCACTACTCCGAAGTGGCCGGCTGTTCATGAAGTTGCAAATTGCACCTTGCCACAGTTTGCCCAAGGTATCTCCTGTGCTCTGCTCAACATTCAACTTTTAAATGTGCTGTTAAATGGATGAATCTTGTTTCCAAAAAATGTAAATTCGTTTCCTCAAAGTAGTTTCAATCGGGAACAGTTTTGTACTTTATGTTCTTTGTATGATCGATTTATTTGTCAGTTTGGCTTCATGGAGCCCATTAAACAGACTGTGGAAAATGATCTTGATTCTCTGACTGTCGATACTACCGTAGGCCTTACCTCTGCTCTGCCCTCTGAAGAAATGTACTGACTAATATAAAATACTATCTAAATCAGTATTTTAAATTAAACCTCTTGATGGTCCAGCTGCTGGAAAATAAAACTGTATGGTCATGTTAATCCTTCATTACATTCAAGAGGTCAGCTGCATCTCAATTCTACAAGTCCAGGAGTGAACTGTTGCGCCCCCACCAACTTGTGCTGCTCAGAGATGAAAGCCGCTCTTGCCTATATCAAATGTGGAGAGTAGGCCAATGCACGTGAGGTAAATCCTTTTGCTTTGCTCACATCCTTCAACAAAGTTCCCATTTTTCTCCATGAAGTAACATGCTCTCTAGCCTCGCTGTTCAGTGAAAACATGCCATGGCCTTAAGATTGTCCTTAAACTTTTAAGGAGTGTTTCTGGGCTATTTCCCCCCACCCACAAACTAAAGTTCACCAAAGACATTGCTTTCCCAGTTATGGATAGTAACTGTTCACTGCATTATCTAATGCAAGGTGCCTAGTCTTTTTTTTTTCTCAAATTTGCTCTATACTCTAACCTTCAGGGGAGAGACGTAAACCTCTGTTGCATGCATTTGTCTTAATACTGACAAATCGACATGTTTTGATTAGTTCTCTCTTTTTAGGGTGAGCAAGGTGACCTACCGCTTTACTGGATTTCCTAACACTACAAGGCCAGCCTGTGATGTGGTGCTGTTACAGAAGCCGGTAATTTCCTCACATTGAATTTCCTTTTGGTATTATTGGTCTAATCAATTTGTTTCCACAGGTGTGTATACTTTCTGTAGAACAGCCCCTGGTGAAGCTCTAAAGATTTCATGAATGCTGGCATCCACGGACTCGAGAGCAGCATAGAAAGGCCTTCAGTGGCTACAGTATTTCATGCCCCATTGGGGACATGAAGTGGCTACAGTATTTTTTTTCCTTCTATTAAAGTGGTGTGTACCCAGATTTGTGGTTATTGAATGAATTCTACCACTTATTGTTGAGATGCGTCTTGCACTTGGTAATTCTAAAAGCCCAGTCTACGGCAGTGGTTCTCGGGGTGACATCAGTACTCACCATTTGCATCTTGACAGATCTCAAACGTAAACATAATTTATTGTAGCCCATTAACCATTGGCTAGTGCAGTGGTTCCCAAAGTGGGGGTCAAGGCCCAAACTTGGGGGTCCCCAGATTAATTCAAGATAAAATGGACAAAATCAGTTTGTCAATGTTTAGGACAGCATATATTTGTGAATTGGGCCCAAATAACAAAATAAAAATGCAATAATAGTTTTCCAGCTGGAAATGGTTACAAGAGAAAGTTACTTTTTACAGTGGGGGTCATGAGTCGTTCAGGTGTTCATTTTGGGGGTCGCGGCCAAAGTTTGGGAGCCCCTGGTCTAGTGTGGTCCTTCCCAAACTCCAGCAGGTTAAAGCCCCCCATATCAATCCAGCAATTCCAGGCCCCCCTCCCTCCCCCAGTATTATGACATCACTCTTTTGAAAGAATGTTTTCCTCATTCCGCACACATTTACATTAAAAAAAATGCAAATATTAGTAACTACTGCAAAAAGACATCTTAACATGCTAAACTTTCTTTATATAACAATGTTTTACCTTAATTTGATTATTTGTAAAAACATTTAAATTTAAGTCTTTTTAAACTCATTTTAGATTTTTTTTTTTTAGGACAAACTATTTTACTGACTTGCTCAAATGAATGGGAAAGTAAATTTTCATTTTTAGATCTGTTTCTGTAGTGTAATGGCTAAATCCTCATAATTAACCAAATACACATTAAAACTCATGTGAATTCAACCTTTTGGAGAACCCCCTGCAGTGCCTCTGAGGACCCTGGACCCCAATTTGGGAATCACTAAATGTATAAAATACTCAATTTCGTCAGATTTTTCTATTTGTGCTTAGATTAAATTTTGATTAAACCAATTGTATTTAAAAGAAAAGTGTCTTTCTACTTTTTCATAAATTATATTGGGGATGTCTAGGCTTGGTGGTGGTAGAAGCATGAAAATGTTTGAGAACACCTGATAGGTCAGATCTGAATTTGAGGGATTTCTATATGAATTTTCTTGGAGTGAGCTTTGGTGCTAACCTCAAGGATTGTTGGCTTTATTTTCCCACACAATTTAATTTATGTTATGATTAGTCACTTGAATCCTTTACATTTGCTTTGGGGCATCAATGTTGGGCTGGATAATTTACGGTTAGGTGGTCAGTCAAAATGGCACAAAGTTTAGGTACAGAAAATCATATACTTTTAATATTTGAGATTTACAGGTGAATTAAAGAACGACTGAGTTCCAAAGGAATTATGTGGAAGAGCCCTTTCAGTGTTAAACATAAAACATGAAGCCAAAGCGTTTGTGCAATAGCTCTTCCCGTGGTCGCAGGTTGAACAGTTCATCTGGCAGAGGGGTGACCCAGCGGTCTGTGTGGAACACACTCTCGCCGACCTGGACAAGACAAAAAGTAAATATAGTTGTTATGCGTAACGGTATGTGGTTTGTTTCAACATTCAAGAATCCCTTCACCTTCCAGTCTGGGACATTCTTCATGATAATTGCCTCTTCTTCCAGATTTTCCCGTAGTTTCTGTAAAGTTCTAGTCAAAACAAAAGGCTTGATTAAAGAAAAAGGCTTCGATTGACAGGTGCTTTTGGCATATAGACTACATTGCTATTTACTTGCGGTCGTGTTCCGCCTGTAGGAGTGGCATTAAAGCAATTCTTGCTTCCAAATCCTCTATCTGCAAACGCCTACAGAAATACAAGCAGGCAGAAACGATCAGGAGTTTTATTTTAATTAAGTATGGGAATGGGAGAGCTTACCTTCTTTCTCTGTTCCACTTAAAAACTCTCCAGTAGCCAAACAACATCATTCCAAGTCCGATGCCAAACATACTATACCCTATCAAATACACACAACGTAGAAGAAAAAAAAAAATCAAATAAAACCAACAAAAATCTCCGATCTCCTAGAAAATGTAACCATCTATTTACTAGTCACAATTACGCATTTCCATGCAAAAATCAATGGCATGATGGTATGCTATGCTAATATTATTAGCATCGCTGCTAACTACTGCCATTTAGCTAGCTGTAAAACGTAGCTACGGTATGTTTTTTACCCAAATGTGATAAATAATGAAACGTGAACATTATATACCAGAAAGTCCTCTTTTTGGTAGATTTCTCTTGTAATCGATTGGGGCATACCCTCCCGGTGGAGGCATGTCCTGCTTCACCTTGGACCCCGCCATCTTTCCACCAGCCTTCTCCAGACACAACACACGGAACACACTCTATGGTTAAAGCGCGCTCGTAGAGCAACTAGCGCCCCGTGTGCTTAGGAAGAGTAGCGATAGATGTCACTTCAAGCACCTTGTGGGGTCGTGATGGAGCAGACTTTGAGAAGTGTTCCCCGTGTGTCCCAAAACCATACATTATAAACCTTAATAGAAGTAGGCCTTCCTCATTTTACTTTTTACCATAATTTGAGCCTGATGAATCCCTGTCTGAGTGCCTGGTACACTGCAAAACATAAAAATTATAGGCTACTTTTGGCAGCAATACAAAAAAAAATACTCCTAATGACCAGCCACTGCCAGACTCAGAAAATGCTATAAATTCGTGCAGTGAGTAATCAAAGAATGGATATTTGGCTGCTTTTAGTCAACATCTCACCGACACAAGCTGGAGACGTCACCCGCTCCCAGTAAAGTTACAAGTCAAGTCTTAGGAGAGGTGAGCTCTCCTGTTTTTAGGTACTTTTTCAACAATAAAAAAAAATATCTGTAATAAAATACAGTGTGTTTTATTCATCTGGTGAAATGTTATGTAGTGTACCCACAATCTATCAGGATTATAGCCTTATAGCCTAGTTCAGGGGTGCCCAAAGTGGGGCCTGCAGGCCAAATTTGGCCTCATATTTACTAATCTGTCCTATAGGATATGTGCTATGTCCTACACAATTGCACAGTAATTCAAGGATATAGCTCTATTTACATTTGGTATTTACATGTAAAACAGTAATGCATTTGGCCCTCAGTGGAAAATAAAATTGGACACCTCTGACTTAGTTAGATGTTTAGCTGGCCTGACGTCTAAACCTGTGCTTGGATTCTTCAAGAATGAACTATGCATATGTTGTCTAATTGTCTGACTGACACAGCCTTTCAAAAGCACAATTTAGGCTACCTCTGTTGTTACCATTTCAAAACAGGTAATTAGATGATAATTACTTGATCAGATTACGATTCCATTACTTTTTTGTAAAATTTTGAGCTGAAAACATACAGATTAAGGCCTATGCAAAAGTCAAACGCAGCTGCACTATATTTATTTTATGAAATATGCAGTTTTTGATTTAATTTTGTGTTAAGCAGTAAACATTATTCAATCAAGTTACAGCTAAAGACTGATTTACACTTTAATAACATTACAAAGTAACTAATAATTGGTAAGATTACTTTTAAAATACAGCAACCAATGAACAAGATTGCTTTTAGAAAGAGTAATCAGTAGTTGGATTACTGTTATGGAGTTATCCCAACAACACTGCCCATGTCTATGCCATGCAAGACTCAATGAAGTCACTGCGAGGGGAAAATTTGTCATTTGTATATTTTTATTATTCTTATGTAGCTAAGAAAACAAGCCAAAGAAAATAACATAATGTAACTGATTGATTAGCAGTGAACTGCAGTGACAATGAGAATACAATTATGGACTGAGGCTGCATACTCTTGAGTATCTTCAATTGTCAGCATTAACGTAACACAAAAAAACTTTACAAGAAAAACTTTACAATGTTGACATTGAAATTACTGAGTAATAGCAAACAACACCATGCTTTAGCAGCTAAGGTGCAAAAAAGGAGAAAGGGTTTAAGGTTTGCATGCCGAAACATAAAAAATTAAATATTTTAATTTCACAGAGTATCTATTAACCTCTGACAAAAATAAAATAACTTACAGTAACCTTGCTGATGCTGTATTACAGAACATTTTACATCTCAGTTTACTTGTTTTATTAAAACAGAATGACTAACAGTTCAAGCACCAAAATCTTGGATATTTTTTGGATCTTATGGTAGAAAAAAAAATAAAGAATGATAAAGAACATTAAATGTTTGAGAATTTTTTTCTCAAAGGAGTTCTTGATGTACAAACTGACTTCAAAACCCAATCTGGAGGATCTCTGGGGAAGTCCTTCAAGTAGTACTTGGGTTGCCACTGTCAAAATCTACTGGTTTCTGTGCAGTACCCACAACAGTGATGCTAACATAATATAACTTAACTTAAAACATGAACAAAAGTTCACTTTGAAAGATTGTAATCCGTATTATACCTCCAGGGCTGTAGCTGACCACATTATTGAGAGTAAAAAATCCTACACTGACATTATTAATTATTTCCATGTATTGGCTGTTTGGGAGATGGATGAGCGAGAGGGGATCATGTCCAGCAGATACTCCCTCTGTCGAGCATCCGCAGATGCTGAGGTCTTGTGTCCCGTCAAGCTTGGGTTTACGTAGGCCATAGTGACTCCTGCAAATGTCCAAGAGCAGTGTCAGTTCACCATTATGGTCATTTACTTTTAAGTACACAAACAAGATCTTCATGTTACTAAAACAGTAACAAGAGGAACAGAAAAGGTTGCCAAAATAAAATCACCACACAGAACAACTATAACTGTCCGGCACAGTAAAGTGACATTGCCTTGTCTCAAAGCATGTCCACTTTATGGCATCCCATATGAAGTCTTACAGTCTTGACCATTAAGAATAGGGTTTGGACTACTGACAGCTACACAGCCGTGCTGTTACTAAAGATATACCTGTTTGGCTGTTGCTTTGCTTCTTCCATGCAGTGGATGATGCACTACCACCGCTGAAATTCTTGCCGCCGCTGATTCCACTGCTGTGCATCTTTGTACTCTGGACAGAGGGACGAGAAACCTGAGATCTCTTACCTGGCCTGCTGACCAAAGCTGCGGCTGCAACTGCACTCTGAAGCTGAGAGGAGGACGAGAAGGAGTGGGGAACCCCTCTAACACTGATTGAGGACACACTGCCGTGAGACAGCTGACCGTGTGAGCTCTGCAGAAAGGGAAAACAGGCTAAATAAATGGTAACTTTACACATCTTGTTTTATTAAAAAAAAGGTTTCACCTGCTTAATGGAGTGATGGTGTACTAGGTTGGTGCTACGACTTGAGTGTTGATGGTGCTGTAAGGATGACACTCTGGCCTGAGCTTGTTTTAACTGCTGAAACGCAAGATGCCCCGTCTTCAGGGATGATGAACTACTATGGGATACTGTGGATGAGGCCTGAATAATACACTGGTCGATTTCCTGCTCCTGTTGCAGGGCTTTGACAAACGCTGCTTTAAGCCTATTAGTATGCTCAGTTTTTAACGATTTCTTTTGATTGGATGACATACAGTCTTCACAGAGGACCACTCCACCTTTAACTTTGTCTTGCCGCCAACGGCTGGTGAAGTCAGTCCTGCATTGGGTGCAAATGAAGGGGTCTCGGACGATAGGTCTAAATGGTGTTATGCCTGTTTTTCCTGTTTGGAAAGATAAACACTAGTTGTAAACAATTTACTGTGTGAGGGCACAACCAAACATACATATTATGAAATACTTAATTTATTGATAAAATGCTAGTTATCAAAATTATGTAATCAATATGAAAACAATTGAAACAGAATACCCAAATGAATGCACACCTTTGCGAAAAGTATCAAGCAGATTTTGCACTACTTCTTCAAGTCCCACTAGATAGATAAATTCATTATTGGCTGCTGATGGCAGAAAGTTGAACTCTGGGGCTGGAGGCTTGGGAGGAGGGATCTCCAGAAGAGTCTTCTCTAATTGTTTCCTCAGGGCAAGTTTGGCTGCAGCTTGGCGACTGGCAGGAGAGTCATTCACACTTATCACAGAGTGGCCACTTCCTGAAGTGGAGCCTTTCAAACTTGATGAGGTCTGAAAAACATAAATTTTGGTATTTGTATTTACACAAGCAAATACAAAAGCTGTGTATCAAGAAGAAGGCTGTATTATGCTGGCCGCTACACATGGAATAAATGTAAACCCCACAAGCTGTTTTAAAGCTTTTACATTGATTAGTCCCTTTAATTGATTGCTTTTAAAGTAAATAGATTTTTGATGAGTGAAGAGTGTATTTCTTTCATAAGTTTCTGATGCCCAAAGATCAAAGTGCAACTTTACCATAGAACAGTGTTTCTCAAACTGTGGTATTGGGCTTCTTAAGGTGGTACTGAGCAGGACCACCTTAATGTACTCATAGGCACCGGGGCTTACCCAAGATTGTAGGCCCCCCCTCAGCGCTAACCCTAAAACAAAATGGAGCTGCCTTCTTCCGCGGTTCCACTTCTGATTGAGCTTGTTGGTTTAAAAAAGCCTGTTTTCTTAGGCATGTGGCTCAGCAGATCTTTGACAAATTATAGACAATTGGTCAGTTGATGCTGCAATAATGTAATTGACATGTAAAACAAACAAATTCCAGTATAATATGGAATTCAATGACATCTGATATGCCTTTGGGCCAGGTAGGGCAGACCTACTGCAGAAATCTACCAGGATCAGGCATAGCGAAGGCGGTATGGCCACAAGACTTTGTCAGTGTCCCCTGCTGGACAGGTGTGGAATTCCTTCTATTTAAAAAAAAAATCTTGGCTGCCCCCTAGTGGCTGGATTGAACATTTTAATTATTTCTTTCAAATTTAATAACTCCTGACAGGAATAGAGACTTACTTTTTTTTTTCTACCCTTAATTCTGATACGCCCTTGCCTATCATAGGCCCCTGGGCTCCAGCCCCTGCTAGCCCGTTGTATAAGGTGGCTCTGGTACTGAGTCATGCAATTCTAGACTTTATTCCTTTTATTCAGACATAATTTCATTTATGCCTTAGTAATGCATTGAAGTTAGATGTTTTTCTCCTGTTTAGAGATGAATTACAATCAGTTGAGACACAATTTAGATCAATTTTAGACCAGGTTTAGTACAGATTTGATCTTGATCAGACACAGAATAAATTGCTACTCAAATTGCTACAAAAATATTAGCATCCATGACAAAACAATTTAATCTAGCCATATTTTTGTCTGTTAAGTAAAACTGTCAGATGGAAAAACTTACCAATATGCTGGTGTGACCGCCTACTCTGTTGAGGCCGGACTGGACCACACTCCTGTGATTCTGTGAAGCTGGTGCTGAGGTTCTGGGACCAAGAAGCAGTGGAGGGGGCCCTGAGCCTGAGTTTCCAGCAGCTAATTGCTGTTGCTGCTGCTGCCGGAGAGCTTGAATCTGCTGTGGAGAGACAGAGATGGGCTAACCACAACCAAAAAAAACAGGGACATCACAAAAGGACTTTGCAGACAGTAGAGGACAATGGACACGACGAAAAATAACAAAACAGACAAAATATATGCAATAGAGTTCAGCAGCTTTTGATGTAATGACGCAAAAGCAGTGTTGGGGAGAATACTTTGAAATTGTATTCAGTTACAGAATACTGAATACTTGTCTTAAAACACCAACTGTTGTCTTCTTTCTCTCTTCTTCCTCTCTCTCTCTCTCTCTCCTTCCTCTCTCCCTCTTTCCTTCCTCTCTCTCTCCTTCCTCTCCCTCTCTCCTTCCCCTCTCTCTGTCTCTCGCTCTCCTTCCTCCCTCTCTCCTTCCTCCCTCTCTCCTTCCCCTCTCTCTCTCTCTCCCTCCTCTCGCTCTTCTTTTTCTCTCTCTCCTTCTTCCCTCTCTCCTTCCTCCCTTTCTCCTTCCCCTCTCTCTCTCTGTCTCTTTCCTTCCTCTCTCTCTCTCCTTCCCCTCTCTATGTCTCTTTCCTTCCTCTCTGTCGCTCTCCTTCCTCTCTCTCTCTCTGTATTTCTTTGGTATTTGAAAAGTAACTGTATTCGAAATACCCTCAAATGAGAGAGTATTTGTACCTGAATACAGTTACTCAAAATGAGTATTCTGAATACGTATTTTAAATACGTGTATTTAGTTGCGCCCCAACAGTGCGCAACAGTGAC
>OMNZ01074641.1:0-11874 GCA_900303255.1 Lesueurigobius sanzi
CAATATGGCACAGTTGGATTCCGCCTGGATTTTTTTCAATCAAAACCTCTGCAGTGTTTTTATTGTTTGCTTTATTGACTAACCCAAGTGGCTCCAAGTCACTGTAAGTGGTTACTTACAATTTATGCTGTTTATTTGCTTCTTTACCAGGACAATTTGGAATAAATCCATTTTTAGAGTGTTTTTCATTTAGGCGGAATTTGTTTTTTGGGTCTTTCAACCTTATCCCCCTTATCATTTGAGAGCAAAATTAGCTTTTTAGACCTTGTACAAGCCTTATAAAGCCATACAGAGTATGGGTTTATCTTATTCGGAAAATGGGGAAAATAGACCCAAAGAGTGGAAGAGTATATAAACAGAAAACAAGATAGCGGCTGACCAGAGACACATTTTCAGGATGAAAAAGTCAAATTTTCAGAGTTTTTATCTAGTACCGTTTTGAAAAGTGCAGTCAGCAGTTTTAGCGCATGCTAGCTTGGCACTTGTTAGCCTGTCCTTTGGATACTACCCGCAGACCAATGGCCAGACGTAGCGGGCCAACCAAAATCTGGAAGCAGCTCTATGCTGCATCTCTGCCCGCTATCCAGTTTCCTGGTCCATCCATCTGACGTGGATTGAATACTCCCACAACTCACTGGTCTGCACACCCACGGGTATGTCACCTTTCAAGGCAGCTAATGGATTCCAGCCTCCACTTTTTCCTTCCCAGGAGATGTTGGTGGCAATTCCTTCAATTCAGGAACACCTTCGTAGAACTCGTTGTTAGGCTGAAGTTGCCCCCGTGCTTGAATGTCCATCCGGCTTTTCATGTTTCTCTGCTGAAGCCAGCCACTACAAACCCTTAGGGCACCAAAATGGCTAGCAGCAGCCCTGCATCCAATATTTAGTTGATTGGGAAGGTTGTGGTTCTGAAGATCGCTCGTGGATATCTCGCTCTCTGGTTCTGGACCCTACTCTCCTCAGTGACCTTTATTCCTTGCGCCCTGACAAGCCCGGTCGGTGGTGTCCCTTGTTTCTCTGCATGGCGTGTGTGACAGGGGAATGAGGCACACCTGAATCTACTCAGACAGATTGTCTGTTTTCAAAATCCTGGTTCTCACTCCACTTCTCTGCCAGATTATTCTGTCTACTTGGTAGCGTCCAGGGAGAAAACCTGTTAATGATATATATTTTTGGATTCTTATGTTTTTTCTCTTTTGCTCAGCTCCCTCGCCTCTCCTGGAGTGACTTCTGCCAGCCAGCCTCCTGTCTCCACGACCAGTCCAGCCTCTCAGACAAATCTTTGAATTGCATTTTTCAGTCTCTGCCTCTGCTTTGGGGTTCCAATCAACAAACTGTAACAGTTTGGCCATTTTTCCACATTAAATGCCTTATTTTTTACAAGAAAACACAAAATGACAGAAAACTTGCAACACTTTTATTTCTCATATTTATATCAGAAATATACAACAAAAGTTACAAATTGATATCACTCAATTAATATTGTTCCCCTATTCCCTTGCTGTGTCCCCCCATGGCCCCATTATGATCACCACCTTTATTAGACACAAAACAGCTTAGACTATAACAATATCCATACACTGTTTCTCATCATGTCATCAATAAGCTCTTGCATTTGGATTTCATTCCACCTATATGACAAAATGTACCTCTACCATAACGTTTTCTCGCAGTGAGTCAAATGAATGGCACGGGACGCAATCTGAATGAATTTTACAGAGATTTATCACATTAGACTTTCAGTATTTTGACCATGCAATGTGCCGCCCCAGGCCTGCTCTGTGCCGTAGGAATCTTCACGTAGCATTTAAGAATCCTCCCAGGTCTGGAGAGGGAGCTCAGTGTCTTTTTAACAGGCTCCTTGTCATCTGGTCCAAATAAATGTGTGAAATATGGAAACTCCACTCAGCTCTGAGGCCCTCGGGTACAGCATTAACTCATAGCACTGTGCACGGAAACAGATATACTTCTGTACAGGCTGTGAGTAATGCTTTGTAGTAAGGCTAAACAAACTAGACATCATTTTAGTTTGTGACACTGGTGGAAGAAGTACTCAGTATTCTTACTGAAGTAAAACTGCAGATATATAGGACCAAGAATGTACATAAGTAAAAGTTAAGTATCACATAAAATTTCTACTTAAGTAAAAGTGTCAAAGTATGCAGTGTAAAAAATAAAAAGTATTTCTTAAAAGATAATGTGCAGGACTTTTTTTATTTTTATTCTTTGAATCAAACCAGATCTAAATCAGGTCTAAATCAGGTCCAAACAAGGTCCAAACCAGGACTAAACTAGGACTAAACCAGGTAATCAGGACTAAATCAGATCTTAAGCAGGTACAAACCAAGTCTAAACTAGGACTAAGCTAGGACTAAACCAGGTCTAAACCAGGATAAAACCAGGTCTAAATCAGGACTAAACCAGATGTAAACCAGATGTAAACCAGGTTTAAACCAGGTTTAAACTAGGTCTAAATCAGGACTAAACCAGGATAAAACCAGGTCTAAACCAGGTCTAATTCAGGACATTAACACATCGCCGCTCGTGTCCATGTCCAGAATTATTTTTCTATATTCATCAGACTAAAAGATGTTCTGAGAAATCGGCTGCAGCTGAACATATGTGATAAGAGTCAATTACCAAAACTACCCAATGGCCAGGTATTTTTGATTAAAATACCATCATAACGCTAATGATACCCTGCTCCGTATTTAAGGTATTGAACATGTGAAACGTAAAAAAAAAAAAATGTTTAAATGTAACCAAATATTCTGGTCTTAATGAAGATTTTGATTTGTTGATATATATTGTGTTTATTTTTCATTAATTTGGGGTGGTTCTTGGGTCGAAACATGTTTGGTCATGTATTAGTACCTGGATTTGCTGTTCTTTTTTCACTGATTGTATCCCCTTTTACCAAGAGCACATAGTTGCTTTTGCTTCTAAACACTGAGAGCAACCAGTGCATGCGTTTTATTCCAGGGCCAGTCAGTCACATTTGTACAAAAGGCTCAGGTCCAGCAGTCACACATTTCATCACATGTAGCACATGAATGTGCTCCCAGGCTATAGTCCTATAGATACTCTATGCACTTGGCCTTTGTCCAGCTCCTTAAACTCAGATTGACTCCACATGCACAATCCCCCCTGAACCTGAACTGAGTTTACCAGTAATGCTGCTTCTTCTTTAGCTACAAACCCAAGAAAATACATTACAAACTACCATTCTCTCCTTGTGACAACACGCATTGTTTTTTTTCTTTTTCTGTGGAGTCTATTGCATGTAACTTTCACAGTATCCTTCTGGCTCAAGATTGGGAGCTGAGTCCCCAGGTCTGATGCTCCACTGTAGTCGCCCTGACAGGTCTCAGCCTGAGGCACTGGAGGAATGCAGAGGACTCATGTCCCAACGAGGACAATTAAATCTACCAATGCAAAGATATTTCCCACTTAAAATAAAAATTCTCTTCTGATGGCAAATTTAGATTTTTATCCAATTTTAAGTGCAATAAAATGTTTTGTTTTTTTTCTTGATTTGAGTGCGAATATACTTGTGCCATGGACAGATTTTCTGTACTAAACGTTACTTATTTCTAGCAGAAGTTATTCCACTAGCAGGTTTTATTGTACTAAAGGCCCCAGGCCTAGGACTCAAATGTTCAGGAGTGCTACCAGTACATCCAAGAGTGCTTGGATGTACTGGTTCTTTCAAAGGTGTCTCTTCAGTTCAGGGATCAACATTAAACTTTAAAAAGAGATACAAAACTGAGGCACTCAAAGAAAAGGCCTTTATTTTAGCATGGTGATTAAAACATTGCCTCAAATGTTCTCTAATGATCTCTAATGCAGTGGTTCTCAACCCCCAGGACACAGCTGTTGTTTGGTCTTTTGCAAACCCCATAATGCATGTTTCCATTCAAACTATAGAAAATGTGCCTCTTGGTGACCCCCGACAATAATCTCAGGACCCGCAGGGGGTCCCGATCGACCCCAGGGTTGAGAGCCACAGCTCTAATGGATGGATGGTTGCCAGTGCATAACTGTTATGTGTTAAGTGTTACTATTATAAGTTATGCATATTTAAAGGCCCAGAGGTGCAAGATATTTTTGTGTTATCGACTATGGTTAGTTGTCTTTGGCAGTGTTCACACCAGCCCTACCTTATCGTCACAAAGATGCTTGCGTTTGTGCAGGGGCTGTTGACCCCTGCTCCTCACACATGCTTCAGGTTAGGCTCATGGAGTGACTGCTGGTTTAGACCTGAGCCATCCACGGGGCAGCTGAAGCAACACACCCCTCTGTTATTCTCGAGATGGACTTGAACCCTCCGCCACTGCGGGATACCTCCAGGCTTACATCACCCCACTGTCACAACATGCCATAGTTCATTCAAAACCATAGCATCCACTGATAAAAACAGTGATGGGGTCCGATTGTGTGTTCAGGGAAGTAAGATCCACTGTCCCGATCCATGTCAAATCCAAACTGAAAGGCTTTGGTGAGGAGTTCATCTGTTTCGGCTCAAGATGTGTTCTCAAAATGAAACTAAATATTTGTAGATGTGCTCCGTGTGTCATGGAGTATCGGTTCTGCTGTGATAATAAGATTTACCACAGAAGTTTGTGGTTACACTCTTCAGGAACAGTTTTACACTTTTTTTTTTTGCACTGAAGAGGCCTTTTTGGGTGTAAAGACTGTTTATATTTTTGACCAGGGATTTATTGATATTTTCCTTCCAGTTTAATAAAATTGACGGCATTACGCTCTGTCCAGCAGAGGGAACTGACATAATAAGATTTCAGGGAGTTAACAGCACATTTTAGCAACAGAATCGATTTACAGACCTTTAAATAATAATGTTTTTTCAAATAGTTGTAAAATCCATTTCATTTAAATTCCACTGGCCTTTCTGTGAATAAATGTGTTTTGGAGGCTACAAATGGATGGACACATTACTGAAAAACAAAGCTATAGATATGAAGCCCCGAATCAAAATTAGTTTGGAGTTCCCAAAGTGGGGTTCTGGACGCCCTGACCTGAGGATCCCCAGATGAATTCAAGATAAAATAAAACAAAACATAACACTGATAAATATACTGTTTAGTTATATACTTTATTTTGAATGTTTTGCCACTTGAAATAATGGCAGTTACTTTTTACATTGGGGTCCCGAGTCATTCATATGTTTATTTTGAGTCGAGTCCAAAAGGTTTGGGAACCCCTGCTTTAGAGAATACTAATTGTGTGCCAGGTAGAAGAATTTTTGTTCTTATTTTCAGAACCATTTTCACAAAATCGTCCCCTAATATTTCTAACTATAATAACTTTCATCGACTATAAATGATACAACTATTGCGGATCTAAACTTATTCTTATTGTCTTGATATGTTTAAAAACTGGAAGCATTTCAAATAGTTGTATAATGGACAAACCTATTGGATGAGGGGTCGATAGCTTTCTTCATTCTGTTTCGGCAGTTGTTTTCAGCAGTTTATAATCCAGTCTGACAAAGCGTATAAAGATACCAAAGTCTGTCGACATATGTATGTGTATGTGCTCTCCAAATATTTTACATATGTGTCAAACGTTTTTGCAGTACAAAGTAATTACCGCGTGTCTCTAATACATTTCAGGAATAATGATAAGGTGGGAGACTTATGCCCGGCTATAAAATGTAAAGAAAGTGCATGATGCTCATGTTTACGATGTGCCAGCATAGCCAGACCTCAGGGGAGTCCATCTGCTACACAATGACTGCTTCACACTCCTGCAGGGAAAAACATATGGATCAAAGAGTCCAGAATAAGAACATAGCAACAGGTACACATTGTTCAGATGACATAAGATCTGGAGTTGGGTTTTATGTAGGGTTTTTGAGGTGACAGCCCTGCTATTGTTCAACTCTGTTTAAATTTGAAGACATTATTATAATTATTATTATTTATTATATACTTACAATGACAGCTTTGCTTTGATGAAACCTTTGGTACCCAGTGTCCGGCGATGCATTTTCATTTGCAGGAGGCACATCGGAAAGATAAGAGTGTGGCTTTGTGTTTGATGACGATAATCTCCTCCCGGTCATTTTGACTGTCAAAGGGAGAAGCTCACTTATTAATACAAAGGACACAAAGGAAGCAGTGTCCAGGCTGAACGACTTTCTTTATGAAACTTGTTTTTCCACAACACTGATGTCCCTAAAAACTTTCTGATGGTTTAATCACCAAACTACAATTTGAATCCAATATGCAAGTAAAGATGATGACTCCTGGATGCAACAGTGATGCAACAAGTCTGATATATCTTTGTAGAAAAAACAGCCTTTATTCCTTTCATGAGAGACGAATTCTTATGTAAAGGATTTGATTTGATTTATGCAAGGTTTCTATGAGGATGTAGTATGTTCTTCCTGCCCTCAGGATAAAGGAAATGTAATGTATATGTGATTTTGTGGAGCTGATAACTCTTTTCCTCTTGCTCTTGTTGAACGGAGAGGGCAGTTGGCGATGCGAGGTTCGGGAACGCCGCCCCAAAGCCTTACAAGCTTGTTCTACATAGATAATCATGGCAGATGTAAGTGCTGTGTAAGGTTTTACATTTCTTAATGGAGTAGATCACCTGGGGTTAAAGCATATGAAAAGATGCTAATGTGTCCATTATGTGCAACCACTTTAGTAAGTTCTATCTAAAAAGCTATTCAAATGAATAGTGTGTCCTTTTTATTACAGGCCGATGTTATGTGTTAGTTTGTGCCTGGTGCCACTCACCAACATGTGTCTAAACAATGCACTTTAAACATAAACCTGCAAAATGATGGGAAAAAGTGTATAAACAAACAACTAATACCATTGTCCTCATTGTCAGAGTCATTCCACAAAGTAATGGATACAGCTGTGGGAGGATTTTGCTGGAGTCAGCCTTGTTCTAGTTGTACATTGTTACACGTACTGTATATTTATGGTAGAGACTAACGAACGGAGGCCCCTGCTTCACAAAGCAACTTCTATAAAGACATGAAAGTCCTATTCTTTCCTGCTTTAACGGGAACATGCCGTGCCCAGGCATATGAGGTCATGGGGTTGAACTAAATAGCTGACCTTTTCCTGATTGGACCCCAGCATTAAGACTTTTAGGACCTCATGGCGATGGCACTCCCCATCTGCAGCTGTTATAATCAAATCACTATTCATTTTGTTTTCTTCCAGTTCTGGAATAGCGTGCCAGTGTTAATAAGGAAAAGATTGTATCAAGAGAGAGCTGCGTTAAATGAAGAGTTTACATTAACAATTGCTTTAAAAAGGAATAAGAAAGTGCGTAACCTATTACAGTTTTTCTCTGTCACTTTGGCACATTTCTCAGATCAGAATTGATATTTTCAAAACTACCCGTACAATCTCCAAATCCTTTTGTCAATTTTGGCAAATATATAATATATTAAAATCGTGTTGCTTTTTACAGAAAACCATTTGAAGATTACTTCCTTCAAATGGTTTTGTTTTGTGCTGTTTGGTTCCACTTTCAGTTGTTTATGTTGTGAAAGTGCATTATCCAGGTTCTCAGTTGATTTGTTAGACCCTCAAAACATGCAGCTCTTTCTTAATTGAACTGTGTCAAAATGGATACACCATTGGGTGCAATATACAGTATCAGGTGGATCTCATTTGTATGACACAAAGAACCACCACCAATTTACTGATTCATCTCAGCTGCATCTCATGAGCAGCTTGTGATGTGGATGAGAGTCTTTGGCCCAACAGGAATGGACGTCAAAATGTGTAAACAGCACAATTATGTTGGTATGTACTATTTTTGTTTGAATATTTGAGGCATGTATAACTATTCTCTGTTATAAATGACTGTAACACAATAAATGGTGTGTGACAGAATTTTGAATTCTTTGCCAAATTGTTCTAGATTTTGATCACCTTACTCTACAGGTGACACAAGTAAAACTAAAGATGAATCAATGTAACAAAGAACAAGCAACTTAATGTGTCTGATCCACTAATATAGGTCTGGTCATTAACACAAAGGGACATTTTTTTGTAAATGGCACTTATCTGTTTTTGCAAATGAACTCTTCACTTGCTTTTGATTTTAGCTTAGCATTTTGAGTAGGTGAGGTGATTCTGCAATTACTGTATTGTATTTTGCAGTTTGTACAAAATATTTTGAGAAATATACTTAAACTTTTTGGAAATATCAGTTCTGATCGATTGATCTATTTGAACACGCACTTTTTGCACTCTATTTTTACTCACTTGTATGAAATCTTTTACACAAACTGTGGCAGCTTAAAATGTGTATCTTGCTCACCTTTATTTTTTTTTATGATGGGGTTTGAAGGACTATAGCTGGACAGCATCAGACTCATGAGATTCATGATAACACTGTCTTTTATATTTTGGGAGAAAACATGAGGCCTGGGATCAAAGTGGGATTTTTCTTTTTCTTTTATTCATCTAATTTGGAAGAACAACAAGAAGGAGAAGAAGATAGTTTAATAAATAGGTCTTGTAGGTCAATGTATGTATTCACTATTTCAAAAACTTCAACATCTTTTCATGATGAACAAGTCACGTGGTATCTGTTTGGAGATTAGGAGAGGATTCAAACTGCAGGGGAGAGCGGGAGAGGAAAGGGTTACTATTGGGCTCTGTCAGAGAATCAGAGACTGAACTGGAGGCAGATAGGACTCAACTGCGCAGCGCATGGGTTTGACATTTTAGTAGCTTAGGTTAGAGTCTTTAAAAGTTTAATTTCGCATGTATGCCAACCTACTAAGTAAGTGTTTGCAGCAGATCTTTCGGCTTAATGTCAATGAAACAATGACGTTTTTATTTGTGATGTAACCTATAACTGGTGGTGCTTTTACGCACGATGGAAGACCTTTTACGCGAGCAGTGTTGCAACGTCTCTTGGGCTAATTTGAGCCACAGAAATGACTCTCATTCGGGAAACACCACGGTGAACCCCCTGAAGCGCAATGAAGACGTGGCCAAAGTCGAAGTTACCGTTTTGGTCCTGGTTTTGCTCCTGGCTCTCACCGGGAACGTGTGCGTCTTGTGGGCGATACGCACATCCAAGAGCAGCCAGAATCGGATGTACTACTTCATAAAGCACCTGAGCATCGCAGACTTGGTTGTAGCTGTGTTCCAAGTCCTCCCGCAGCTCATCTGGGACATCACCTTTCGCTTCTACGGACCGGATTTGCTGTGCAGGCTGGTCAAATACCTCCAGGTGGTTGGCATGTTTGCGTCCACGTACATGCTTGTGCTGATGTCCGTGGACAGGTGCTTGGCCATATGCAAACCCCTTCGCTCCGTTCGTAAAAGGAAGGACCAGTTGTGCGTTGCGGCATCCTGGATTCTGAGTATGATTTTCAGCACTCCTCAGATGTATATTTTCTCATTACGCGACGTGGGAAATGGCGTGTACGACTGTTGGGGAGACTTCGTGCATCCGTGGGGTGCCAAAGCCTACATCACCTGGATGACTCTCAGCATATACATCCTGCCTGTGACTATTTTAACAGTCTGCTATGGTCTCATTTGTTTCAAAATTTGGCAAAACTTTAACCTTAAAACAAGAAGAGAGCGCTTTTTGGCGCGCGCCCCAAGAGCACAGAAGTCTGCGCATCACCTGTCCCGGGTGAGCAGCGTCAGGCTCATATCCAAAGCCAAGATACGCACAGTTAAAATGACTTTTGTGGTGGTTCTTGCGTACATCGTGTGTTGGACCCCGTTCTTCTCGGTCCAGATGTGGTCTGCTTGGGACCCGGCAGCTCCTAGAGAAGGTAAGTCCAAAATTTCTTCCTGGAAGCATTGGTCCATTTTATATTCATGCACAGGGAACCTAAGCTAAGTGAGCCTATTTGCACTATCCTCCTTTTGGGACATGCCATTATAAGTCATGTCACCACCTCATCAACTATTCAACCACAGTAATAATATTATTAGCCCAAACTTCCTGGACCAAGCGTGATAATTTGTCATATAAGGTATATATTCCAAATCGTATTATGTTAGCAGTTTGAACATCCCTTCTGTCATGACATGTCTGGTATTGTGAACAGAACAGGTCAGCGTTTTCAAAGAAGACAATATGCAGTATATCTCCTCTGGCTGTTGTTGAATTTAAACATCCTTTACTTTGCATGTCGAGCAAAGAGCAATGATTGGAACTATTCAATACAACACAGAGATTATTCCCCTCCTGGACAGCCTTCTGTAATTGAAGATATGAATCTCTGCCAATGTGAATCTGTTTTATGTGACATTAACGTTATTAGAGTGCTGTATGTGTCTGTACAAACAATTAATAAATAGGACGGGGATGATTTTGATGAAACCAGATTTAATCTTTCCCATACAGTTCACAATTACTTATCAAAGAAAAATGACTTCCTGATCCACATTTAGATAACTATGAATGAAGAGTTCATTTGCAAAAACAGATAAGTGGAAATAAATCTGTTGTAATTTGTATTTTTAATGACCAGATCTATTTTAGTGATTCAGAAACATGAAGTCACTGGTTATGTCATAACAACTTCACTTTCACTGGGGCACGGTGCAAAACATTCAAAGCAGAGATATCTGTTTTTTGCAAACGATCTCTTCAAATACATTTTTGTTACTTGTTTATCCAGGTTTGGTCAGGTTTCTGATTGAGACCGGGTTTAGCCTTGACATTTTTTTTACTGTGTTGTGTATTGTTCATACCTCCCAGTGTATTTAAATGTGATCAACTAAAATGAGTGACCAACTTAATTTTCTTACACTCCTCACAGTAAAGGTCCTTTATCCATTTTAATCTTGACCAAAGGCAGAGATTATAGTAGACCCTACTCTTTGATGGATAATCCTTTTGAACTTTCACTGAAACCGCAATTTACAGCTCTACAGCTCTTAATTATTTGTGTGGCATTATATAATAGACTAAATAGCATATTAGTGTTGTCATGTCTTGTGGTGGCCTCATAATTGGAACTACACCGTTTGAGGATGTAATGTCTTAGGATGCTTTTAATAACCTGTTTAAGAATCTCTGTTTCAGGAGAGTTCTGGCCCCTTATGTGAACATTCCATTCCTCATTTGAAAGCTCAGAATCTCAAGAATTCAGTCTAGGGTGGTGAAAGTGCGTGAGTCATTTTATATTTATTTCCAAACTGGTTTTGCCATAGGATCTGACAGCCCTCAGAGTGGAGCTCATTCTGTTCTGATTAGGGACGATCTGATATCACCAAGTAATTAAGAGTCCAGGACCGATGTCAGAGTTGTTTACCCAGGTACAATGTTACAACCAGCCAATCAGGGATCAGTTTTGCTAGATAAGGGGAGGGACGGTCTGCTTTGAAAACTTGACATGTTGTGACAAAAAATAAGTTTAGGAACAGGGAACAGTCTGCTGTAATTTTGGATAGATCTATGAGTTGGTTTGTCTGAAAATATATCAAAGCCTAACCCTAAACCTAGCCCTAACCCTAACCTTAAAGATTTCCCTGTTCCTAAACTTAATTTTTGTCCCAAGCCGACTATCTAGCACAACTGACCCCTGATTGGCTGGCTGTAACATTGGTCCTGGGCAAACAACATGACATTGGCCCTGGACTCGGTGATATCAGGAACACCTCCATTAGATAATGGCCAGGGGATTTATCTCATGGGACAAAGAGGTCAAATATTTACAAAAATCTTGTGTTTCAAATGTTCTTCAATCAAAAATACAACATTCTTATATATTTTTTGCTCCGAGTATATGTACCGCCCAGAGACGAGAAAACGATTACTAAAATAGTTGACAATCACAACTTTACACTGTAAGTGCTTCAAACTAGTTTTCTGTTATATGTCAAGAGCCCTGCCCATCAA
>OMNZ01074647.1:0-10113 GCA_900303255.1 Lesueurigobius sanzi
TTGATTCCAGTAGGGCACACATTTGCTTTGATATTGTTTCAATAAACTTCTGCAATGTCTAAAGAGTTATTTCCAGAGTGTAATCACCGTACAAACCAGGGTTCAAATCTGGACTCTGCGGTGGCCAATCCATGTGTGAGAATGATGCCTCAAGTTCCTGAATCTTTCACAATGTGTTTATATGTACTAGAGTTTCCCGGTTTTTATAGGGAAGTTTTAATAATCTTGCTTTGTCTCTGATCATATAAACTCAGTTTCCTGATTATAATAAAACACTATAAACACTGTTTCCCGGTTTAGAGAACAAGCAAACAAACATGGCGCAGTCCTGTGGCGGCGGTGAAAACAAAGCGATGTCTGAAGTAGAGAGGAGACTGAATGTTTCAGGGGTCTCCAACCTTTCTTATCCCGGGAGCTACTTTTGCATAACAAAAATAGCAGTGAGCCGTGAGATGCTAAGAGACATTACTATATTTTAGGCAAAAATTCTTCAGTCTTCATCTGTACTCTGTAGTTGAAATGTAGGACGTTTCGATCCTACATTTCAACTACAGAGTACAGATGAAGACTGAAGAATTTTTGCCTACGATGGACAACTCCTGTACGACTGAGAACCTACACAAACGTATTACTATATTTTGTATTATTATTACTATTACCTGTTTTTACAAACTTATTTTCTTCTTTGATGGCACATTTCCTGACTTTTTGCACCCAGTGTAATCCTGTCCTAAGAGCTGTTGTAACAAGTGAATTTCTCCATTGTGAGATCAATAAAGAACTATTTTGTCTTATCTTAAATTAATTCTCAAGGTGAAAAACAAATGAGGTGAAACAGAAGATAAAGATAAGTGGTGATAGTCCTTCCAAACTTACTTTGTTCAAACTTATGGGTGAAATCCTGGGCCATCGTCCTCTGACACAGACAAAGGGGTCGATGCGTCAAAGATGAGCACACTCGGGGTAAGTTTAGTTTTTTGGCTAATAATGCTAATAACACCGACATTTATCCTTATTTATCTGAATCATATTGATAATTTGTGCTCCTGTGCAGTTGTAGCCTCAATACAAGACATACTGTGCAAACACCATATCCCAAAAGCCGCCATAACCGGAATATTAAAACTTCCCAATAAAAACGGGGAAACTCTAATACATTTAAACACACTCAATGTGAGCTTTATGAATCCTGCCTTTGTCATCTTGAAATATGTCCATACCATCAGGGAAGAAGAAGTCCAATGCTGGTATAACTTGGTCATTCAGGATGTTCAGAAAGCTGATCTCATTCTTTGGGCTGTAATTATCCAACAGAAGGCTCTTACATTTGCTTAAATCCAGGTGACAACCTTACCTTACCTTACCTTACTAGTATACAGTACAGCCCATGTAAGTTCATTATTAGAGTCTGTATCCCACAGTAAGGTGCTAAAATGAATTAGTTTTTCTTTGTTATATATATCATTGGACACCTATAAAGCAGCAGCAGCATTCATCAATACTGTGAATAAAGGTTTTTCACACCCCGGAACAGTGAGTAGGTTTGTTCACGGTCACAGTAGGAGACACAGGAGACAGTTCTTGGAGATAAAGAGCACCATTATCCTGTGAGACAGAACGGAATGAATGCATCTTGGTTTGTCCTTGCCCTTTGTGGCTTTGTGGTTTGTATAATAACATCAGCAGAATTTGTAAAAGTTTCTTGAGTTTTATGAACAGTATCACGCCGCACTGACGTTCTAAGCAGTTTGTGAAAGGGTTCACTGAGTGAGGATCTGACTTTGGGATTTGTGGTGGTTAGAGGGGCCGTTGTCACTCAGTCCCCACAGCGGCCCAAAGTGTATTATGGTGATGATTATTATTGATGAGAGTACCTCCAGCAGGACCATTATGAGCCACTAATGGCCCAATCCCGCGTTACCCATGACACAAATTAAATTATGTCTATTAAGCTCACCAAATACAGTTGTGCTCAAAAGTTTACATAACCTGGCAGAATATGTAAACTTATGCATAGAATATGAATGATAACACAGAAACCTTTATTTTACTGGCTGTGTGAAGAAACAAACACATTTTTTCAGAGAGTCCAACTTTGTCAGAGAGTCCTGTATTTCAGCTGAAGTGGGTTTTGAAGTATTTTCCTGGCAGTTGTTGAAGGTCATGTAAACATTTGAGTAGTTTCTGTTTCATTTTTTAATGTTATTTTATTTTTACTATGTATCCACATAAGTAACATAATTCGAAATAAAGACTAAATTTTGATTTCGAAAGAGTAAACTCACTTCTTTGGCAATAAATGGTGACACAAAAAGTTAACAAACATAAAATGAAGTATTAAGAAAGTGCTAGACCCTATAACTCCCTTTAAGTCTTAATACAGTGTTATAGATAATGCTCAGGACTGAAAAAAACAATTAATCTATAATCTTTTCATAATTTTCAGGTGACTTTCTTTGAGGTCAAGCGTCATGGTAATGCTTACTTGGAATGCGTAAGCAAAGTTTCCTGCACTATTTTTACTCAAGTTAGTCAAAAGTCAGGACTTTGTAATTCTAATCATCGTCTGTCACTTTATCACACCCACGAAGGGACAAAGGACACAAAGTTTTGGCATCTTCAAAGCTCCAGTTTATTCTATACTGCATTTTTTCTGAAACTGTCAAACCCGTGTGCAAATCCTTTTACTTTGTTGTACCATTTCATGCATAGGCTATGGTAGGTTTTCTTTTTTTAATTATTGTCACAGTATTTTGAAGTTTCAATATAAGTATTTGTTCAAAATGCGGCTGCTAGAATATTAAAACTAAAGAAAAGAGCACATAACTCCAGTGCTGAAGTCTCTCCATTGGCTTCCCATTGAGTTTAGAATTAAATTTAAATTCCTCCTCCTCACATACAAGGCTATTAAAGGGATGGCTCCAATTTATCTTCAAGAATTGGTGGTGGCCTCTGCAGCTCTGGCTGGACACAGCTACGGGACTCGTCGGCCTGGGAACCATCTGCCCCATCCGTCCATAGGAGTGGATCCTTTCCCCAATGTGGTTCTCCTTGAGGTTTTGTCCCACGTGGTTTTCTTGAGTTTTTCCTTCTAAGGATGTGGGAAACCCCAGGCTGACATTTCATTGTTTAATGTTTGACATTGACTTGTTTTGTGTTTGTACAGATCTTTGAGATGACTCCTGTTGTGATATTGGGCGTTACAAAAACTGATTGATTGATTTTCAAATATTCTTTAAAAGGGAGAGGGGAGAGGGGTAAAGGGATTCTTATTTGTATAACGCTTTTCATATGACAAAAGTCATCAAAGCGCTTCAAACAAGGAAGGGGGGGCTCGGACCATGATAAGCTGTGTTTGTAGCCACATTTGCCCCTGGAGGCACCAACCACTCAGGCATTGGGTGAAGTACCTAGGGACACTACGACAGTCTGCACCTGCCGGGATTCGAACCACCAATCTTCAGATCATGAGACAACTCTGATCTGAAGACTGGTTTGATTTTATATATTTTAGATTAGTGAAAATGAAGTCTAGTATGATCATAGTGCTTACACTGCAAAAGGTGATCTCTGATGAGTTCAATATGCTTGAATTCATAGTACTGACTTTTTTTGCTCTTAAAATAAGACTTGATTTCAAGTAAATTAAAATGAAATGAATTTGATTTGTTATCTATTTTTCAGTGTAAGAAGTTTTAATTAATTTATGTGGAACAAATAATAAATAGCCTACTCTGAATTCAAGCAAATGTATGAATCTATTTATTAAATGATCTTATCTACAGTTGTAAATTTAATCAAATGTAACTATTGCAAATACAAAATGATCTAACTCTAAAACAACAACAAAGGCAATAATAAAAAAATAATAAAAATATAAAAATCACATTTAGGATCTAGTATAAAATGTTAGCTCTTTAATTTGTCCTTACATACCAATCCTCTCTTGGAGTAAGACTGCAAACGGGAGCCGCACTGGTAACTAATATAAGTAGTTGTCTGAGAATGGAGAGAATATGTCCTCAGCTTGAGTTTGTCCTTAGCTTACATACCGATTCTCTCATGGCATAATGTCGTCTCTCCCTTTGCATAGCATTGCCCGAGTGGAGTCTTCATCATCATTCTCGGTATGCACGGCTCAATGTACTTAAACCTGTTTTTGTAGCATAGTCAGACACCTTCTACAACATGTATACTTTATGTGTATGTATGTAGGCTGTATGTACTTATGCATGCGTCTATGTTTTTTTTGTTTTTTTTTAGAACAATGCTTGTTATACCTGATTAATCCCCAGTTTGTGTAGAAAAGCACAGAGCTGATGATTAACACTCTCATCTGCAATAAATGCCCTTTATGTGACACAATTTACAGGCCTGATGTTCACTGCAGCTTTACTGCCTCGAGCTGCACCCAGAATCCATGAGTTATAAAGTGTTTGCTCCTGACAAGACAAATCACACTGAAATACAAGTGTGCACTGTGCAGAGGCTCAGCCGTGCAAGCAAAAACAAGACACCAGTTTCAGTCTTTACGCGAGAAGTCAGACTCAAAGAGTGTGGGGATTGGTTCAGCACAGAATGGAGGAGAGAATACATGCACTTGATCTGATTCATCCAGTCCAAATCTGTTGAAGATCTATACGTTACTCACGCTCCTTTGTACACAGCTCCATCAAACACTGTGATCTAAACATTCATTAAGATTCATTTCGCTCTGTGAAATTTCACTCCCTCCCAAATGCAAACTTATTAAAGTGCGCTGCATCAAATGAATAATTGAAGGCCTTTAATTTTGTGTGCCTGTGAGGCTTCATAAACGCATGTCACCGAAGCATTGAAATGAACATTATTCATGTGTGTTTGCACTTGAGTGTCATGTCAGCGACGTTCTCACCAGTTTGGTCTGCACACTCCAAATGAAAGGCAGAGAACACCCACAGGGCAACACGACTCAACAAATACAATCATTCAATTTGGTCTTCAATTACATCGGCATTCAGGCTTCCCCTTCCTTTAATTAAAGCGGTGTACATGTCATTGCTGAGCCGATGCACTCATAATCGAGGCAGGGACAACATTTCCACCTGAAAAAGCAGAAAAGTCATTTAATACAGAGTGCCTTCCTTTGATTTATTTACTTGCAAACAATTTCTTAATATTGAACAGAAGTTGCATTGATAAAAGAGAAACCATGCTGGAAACCATCTGCGCAAGGATGAAAAGCAAATGTCAAAGAATGAATTAGTCTGCCTTTAAAGTTGTCCATTTGAGTTGTCCATATTAAGTAGATGAGGCTTCTAAGGTTTGTTTTTAGATAAATGTGGATTTTTGCCTCAGAATCACTAGATGCTTGGTTTCAGGTTACTGTGTGCCCTAGAAAGAAACATCAATACTTTTATTATCAGACATGTATGCAACAGCAAAACTTAACAAACGTGAATGTGTAGAAAACTCAGCTAGCTCAGCTCTAAACCTAATTATATTCATCGATACAGCCAAGTGTGGCACCAGCCTAAGAACCAGGAAGTCATTAGTTACACTTTTAAACCCGAGCTAATCCCTGACAATGACCCATCGCGTGTTTGCTGCTCTGTTTATTTATAGGGAGATCACTCTCTTGGGCTGCAACATATATAAGAATATACTGTGTATATTTTTATACACAAAACATCACGGGACATTGCATCTGATTGGCATTTTGTTCATGTGTGACTTATTTTGATCATTCTTGATGTCTGACATTGATTTGTTTTTGTCAATACCGAACTTTGAGATGACTTCTGTTATGATATTGGGCGTTACAAAAATTAATTGATTGATTGATTGACCTTGTAAAGAAACTGTGTGCTATGTTGCTATAGAAATGTTTTATACATTGTGCGGTATGGTATATATGTATTCACATTGTGCTGAGAAACTGATGCAATTGAAGGCCATAGTTCTTTGTGTGCAGCTATAGTGGAGTCTCTTTATCTATTGACTGTCTGTGTTTAGTGTTGCAACAGTTTGATTTTCTCCAGAGGAAACCAGAACATAATCCACATAGAATAGAATAAGTTTGTCTACAATAGAGGTTATGCAAATTGGCGACAGATATGAGAGGGTCGTCACGAGAGGCTCCCACACATGCACACTGTCGGTGAGTCCTTGGGCAAGACACTCCACCCACTTCACCTCCAGTGTCTGTGCACATGGGTGTATGGATGAGAGTGTGACTGGGTAAGTGGTTTCTTGGTGAAGCCCTTTGAGTGCCTAAGCGCTTTATAAGTTGAGACCATTTAGCATTTAAATAGAAATAGAACCTTCAACATTATAATTGAGCGTAAAAGGAATGAATAACAACTCAAATGTTGCTACTGTGGCCAAGATGGAATATTACTGTATATTATAATATGTTTGGCCATCATATGCATACATCTGCAGAGCCTGTATTTAAAAAATATATACAAAAGTATATTTCATAGAATATGAATGATAACACAAAAACCTTTATTTCACTCATGGTTAGTGGTTGCGTGAAGCCATTTATTGTCAAAAAACTTGTTTGTTTACACTTTTCAACTAGAAACTAGTCAAATGTCCCTGAACAATAGATTACATATTGTGCATCTTGAAACAAACATAATTATTTTCAGAGAGTTCAATTTTTTCAGAGAGTCCTGTATTAAATACAGAAGAAGAAGTAGAAGATATACTCATACTCATGACTTCTGTTATGATATTGGGCATTACAAAAATAAATTGATTGATTGATTGATTGATTGATTGATTGATTGAAGAAGAAGAAGAAGAAGAAGAAGAAGAAGAAGAAGAAGAAGAAGAAGAAGAAGAAGAAGAAGTTGTTACCGGTTTCGTCTGCTAACTGCAACCTTCTTCAGAAGTGTCACAAGATGGCGCAGTGCCGTGTCCATGATTTTCTTTTAAATCCATCCATTCATCCATCTTCTTCCGCTTTATCCGGGGTCGGGTTGTGGAGGCAACAGTCCGAGCAGAGATGCCTAGACTTCCCGATCCACGCACACCTCATCCAGCTCTTCCTGGGAGATCCCAAGGCGTTCCCTTGCCAGCGTGTCCTGGGCCTTTTAAATCATTTCACAATAATGTTCATACAGTCTTCTTAGTACAAAAATATATTATGATGTTCTTCTTAAAAGACAGGAGGTTTTTCTTCACCTTCTTTAAAAGGATTTAAAAGGAAGTCATGGACACGTCACTGCGCCATCTTGTGACGCTTCGGAAGAAGTTTCCAGTTAGCAGACGAAACCGGTAAAGACGAAACCAGAAGAACCTGTCTTTTAAGAAGAATATTGTAATATATTTTTGTACTAAGAAGACTGTATGAACTTTTTTTGTGAAAAGTTTCCCCGGCAGTTGTTGAAGGTCATGTAAATGTTAGATTGGAGTAGTTTGTGTTTCATTATTATTTCAAACGAGTAAATTCAGTTCTTTGACCACTAACCATGAGTGGAGAAAAAGATTTTTGTGTTATCATTCATATTCCATGAAAAATGGCCAAAAGATTAAAAGGGTATGTAAACTTAAAAGGGTATATAAACCTTTGGCCACAACTGTATGATGTTGTAGAAAAGGTCTTCGTTGAGACCCCTAGAGCTCAGTGTGTCCACAGTATAGGGTGACCAGATATTCCACATTAAAAACTGGGATACAATGGGAATTTGGGGGGTAAGCTAAATTGTGACCTTTCCCCCCTTGAATGGTAAAACTGTGAAAGTCTATATCAATTTAATGGACCAATCAGCATTGAGGGGATAGACTTTTTTGTTTGTTTTTCACTTCAGTTGCTCTGAAAACGGTACATTTGATGCACGCATGGCCAAAAATCATCAACTTTCAAGTAGCTTTCACAGCTTTGGGCATGGCACCGGTGAAAAACTGGGACATCTGGGACAGAGGTTGTGTAAAACTGGGACAAATCAACGGTTATCCAGAAATCTATGGGGACATGGGACAAAGGGCTCACAAATGGGACTGTCCCGGGTAAACTGGGACACATGGTCACCCTACCACAGTATGAATCCAAAACTCTTCCCTTCTTAAAATAAGGACATTGATTTCACCTTCTTGGTTGATTTGTTCAATGCCTATGTATTTTAGAGTACTGACGTTTCTGTGAAAATGAGAGATTTCACACTCTTCACTGTTAAACAACTGAAGCCTTGTTGGTGCTTTATTGTAGCTACTTTGTGCTGCGGAGCATCTCTGTTGTGCTTCATTTCTCTCTTTGGAGAGAAATAAAGTTGTCAGCGTTGGAAAGCACGTATGCGTTGGTCCACAGTGTCATGTAATCAAGCCATGCTCTAACCCGACTGCCCAATGTGGCTCATGGCACTTGGTGAGCTCATCTATAATTCTCTCAAATGGAAATTAAAAGTAGGTGAAGAAGTGGGATGTATTTTCAGTGGATTTCCGAAGAAGAAAGAGAGCCGTGACAGCGGAGAGAATGAGCTTGGCTGAAAATATCGTTTCTCAAGTTTGTTTGCAGTTCAGATCTGGTTTGGAAAGTGGTTCTAGTGGCCTTTTGGTGAAATCATGTTGGATGGAGTTGTTGTTATTGGCTGCTGCTTTTCTGTGTGTCATGTGTGGATCATAAGATAATATGTCCTCTCCTTTAAAACTAAAACATGTTTGATTTAGTCTAGTTGTTGACCCCCCACACTACCAGACCCAACACCACTGCAACTGTCCAAACTCATGACTCTGGAAAACTCGCCTTGACTGAAAATTATAGCAAAATTGGTGAAAAACCATGAAGTGTGTTCTTCAGCTTTAGTCTTATTTACATTTAGCTCAACTGTAGAGTGAGTCCCTGAATAAGCATTTGTGAGAAGTGCGACCAATGCCACATTGTCAGCGTGTTTGATCAATGTTAGATGTTCTGTGTCATGGCATTTTCCTTTTGTGTAAACTAAAAACAACAAACGGTGATGTACACCAGTGTGGCAGACCTGAAGAAAGCTTCACATTGTTTACTTTGACTCATTGGGTTCTGTTGTAAAGAAACTCCTTCAGCAATCAATCAATTCAATCATGTTTGTCACTTCTTTTACACATAAAGCACATCAAAATATTGTTCCTCTCCTGTCCAGATCATTGTTGTTCAGCCACAAATACAGTGACATACACAGTCGTATGATGGTCTCTACAGTCGCGACAGGCGGCTTGTGTCGATAGACGCCAACTCTGTTTACGCCTCATTTACATACAGTACGTTATGGCCACGTCACTTTTTACACACGTCTGCCTTAACAATAGAATGTAATGTATGTTAATGGAAAATTATGTGGATGTTTACACCATTGCGTCACGTCAACGTCACGTCTGCGGCACCACCGCAAGAAAACGCAGCGGTTCTATTTTGTACGGATCCCGCAAGGGTCAATAATGCTTTTTTTCACAGTACAGCGCTTTGTTTATCATCATAATGAGCCATGTGCCAGGGGAAACGGCATTATTGGCATCAAATGGGCTAAACGGGCCATCTTCAGCTCCAGAAGTAGCAGAGCAGCGAAGGCTTTTCGTCTGCTTACTGCAGGCACTAGTAAAATAAACACAAAATTGTTTAAAATATTTTCTTTCCCCCTTCATGTCCCCTGGCGGGCTCCGTATAGCATGTGCATCTGGTAGCGTTAGCACATAAAACATCACGTAACTGTAGTAGCTACATTGTTGCAATGCATGTAGCCTATACATGTAACAATTCACCTGTCTTTTCCAAGGCGATAAAGCCACAACGCACTTCTAGGGCAACGGGCGGAACTGGATACCAGCAGGGATGACATAACTAACGAACCAATAACATAGATTTGGCGATTAAACAGCCTTTTACTTTTGTATATGTCACGTTCATGGCCACCCAAATGCTCAAGCGCATTTCCCCATTTACAAAACATAAAACAACGCACCAACGGCGTGATAAGTATAATCCCTTTCAAAATCAAATGTCCAATAAATCAGTTCATTCAGTACGTAGACCAGACCCCGTCAGGTCTGTCTCCCACCGCAGGCCCAGTTTCTACACAACAACAAAACAACGCGGTTTATAGCAAGAGTTAGCAGTGTTGAGGCATCGGAAGCCAGCTCTTACTCACAGCA
>OMNZ01074663.1:0-11119 GCA_900303255.1 Lesueurigobius sanzi
AGCTTGGTGAAAAAAGGTCCACTGTTGGAGCAATCATTAGAAAATGGAAGAAGCTAAACATGACAGTCAATCTCAATGGAGCCCCATGCAAGATATCACCTCGTGGGGTCTCAATGATGCTAAGAAAGGTGAGGAATCAGCCCTACACAGCAGGACTTGGTCAATGACCTGAAAAGAGCTGGGACCACTATTTACATGGTCACTTTTTTTTTTAATACACTAAGACGTCATGGTTTGAAATCATGCATGGCACGGAAGGTTCCCCTGCTGAAACCGGCACATGTTAAGGCCCGTCTTAAGTTTGCCAATGACCATTTGGATGATCCAGGGGAGTCATGGGAGAAAGTTTTGTGGTCAGATGAGACCAAAATTGAACTTTTTGGTCATAATTCCACTATGCGTGTTTGGAGGAAGAAGAATGATACGTACCATCCCAAGAACACCATCCCTACTGTGAAGCATGGGGGTGGTAGCATCATGCTTTGGGGGTGTTTTTCTGCTCATGGGACAGGACGACTGTACTGTATTAAGGAGAGGATGCCTGCAGCCATGTATTGTGAGATTTTGGGGAACAACCTCTTTCCCTCAGTCAGAGCATTGAAGATGGGTCGTGGCTGGATCTTCCAACATGACAATGACCCAAAGCACACAGCCAGGAAAACCAAGGAGTGGCTTCGTAAGAAGCATATCAAGGTTCTGGAGTGGCCTAGCCAGTCTCCAGGCCTAGATCCAATTGGAAATCTTTGGAGAGAATTGTTAAAAAATCATAGATTGTGATTTCTGGATTTTTCTTTTTAGATTGTCTCTCACACAGTGGACATGCACCTACCATGAAAATTTTAGACCCCTCCATGATTTCTAAGTGGGAGAACTTGCAAAATAGCAGGGTGTTCAAATACTTATTTTCTTCACTGTACATGTGTTATATGCAAACTACAACAGACGCTGTGCTAACAAATGCTAAAAACAGTAGCCCTTATTGGTGACAAAACTCAGACTTTGTAACTGGAACGTCCTCAACTGGGATATGACGTCATTGCGAGCTACGACTTCCAACTTCCGAGGTAAATGGAACGCAGCATAAGAGCTGGTCCCAACGAGTGGAGAGGGTGTGGCTGGTTGGGATCTGCCCACTCGTTGGGACCAGCTCTTAACACCTGGGCTGACCCTCCACTTCAGAGAAAAGAAAATGATCTGAGGAAGGCCAAAGGGCCGAAACACAATAAATTTTGACATCTGCAATGAGTGTGCGATGCTGTTTTTGAAGCAAATGAAAATAAACCAGAAACATGTACAGAATTGTTTCATTTAATGTTATATTTAATAGGGACAGTATATACACAGGTATTAATGAACTTATAAACTACGTAGATCTATCAGATTTAAGCCATTGGCTAATTTTCATGTTGGCCCTCGACAGGCTGATGTGAAGCAATGAACCTAAGTATTTGCTATTTGCAAAATGCAATAAGAAAATTACTTTTATGTGAAAAAGCAACTCTTGCAGGTTAAACATGCATTTGAAAATATCAGTTCTGATCTGAGAAATGTGCCAAACTGACTGGGAACAACTGTAAGTTAATCGTTTTCTGGTTTAAGCTTGGTTTTACAACTAGTTTAGACATAATTGAGTTATTTTTCCCTCCCGGTTGGTTCTTGGAAGGTCAAATATTTTATGAGGTGGTTCCTTGAACCACTGTGAGTGAATTTTAAAAATACCATCAGTCAGAGTGAAAGAGGTTTAAGACGGGAAAGGGATGGACTTGGATGTTTCACATTAAAGCTCTCTTTTATGACACCTAGAGATGAGAAGTGCAGAGGAGACCGAATATACAGTCATCTGTCTGTTTGAAGTCTTCTTGGAGACTCTTTTGCTCAGGATAAATGGTTTGGCAGAAGGACCGAGAGAAATGGAGCACTACAGAAGGTATGGTCACTTTCCCCTCTCTGTAGTCCTAAAGTGGTGGAGGGTCAACGTCTCCAAGTGGCTCTCACTCTCTGCACTTATTCGGGCTACCCTGCCACATCTGTCCGAGGTGAACATCCATTTACTGTAGAGGTTTGCTGTGAGTAGTTCATGACTGAATCAAATCTTTTGAACGGCTCTTATACAGGAATACAATACATCTTTCATTAAATTATGAACAAAAGCGAACAAAGAGTGCAAAGAGCAAAAGAAAACTGATTTTTTTTTTCTCATTTTGTCTCTCATTGTTGAAGTGTACCTATGATGAAAATGACTAGTAAAAAAAATGGCAGGCCTTACTGTCAATGTCAAAGTAGAAAATGGACCCAACAGACCCTTGATTATTTAGTTTTAAAAAAATATGGGAATTGTCCAACATGCAGATAGCAGGGACAGCTAAAAATTTAGATCGCCTCGTCTTCACTGTCATATTTCATGCGTCACTGCCAGGCATTAAGAAATAATGATATTACTATGTGCTTTGTGTTCCCATTGGAGTGTAATAAAACCAAAAAATTGGCTTTAAAGTTTTGCAACATCTGCGTGTATATCTACGATGTCTTTTTATGTGTTCTCCCAGAAAGGAAATTGCCATATATGGATTACAGCGACTTGTTGGTCGCACGTGGAAAACACATATTGTATGTCATTATTTGTGAATGGATACACATGGAAGTGACATTATCGGCGAAAATGGTTTTAATTTCTGGGGTTAAAAAAACATTCAAATGAAGAAACGACATATGAAAACTGTTTCCATGTTTTCTCGAGATATTAAGTTGTTACCTCAAGATAATAATAATAAGTGTTAAAAAAAATCTTTTTGCTATCAAATACTTTTTTTTATTCTCTAATGTCACTTCCGCTGGACACGGCGGTGCACTGCACTTGTGTAGTGACTTCCTGGTAAAGTCTGACGTGCGAGACGACAAAACATAAAATAATCATCAAGGGTCTGTTTTCTACTTTGACAGTGAACACTAGGATAAGGGAGACAACTAGACAAAAAATGTTTTACCACCTCCGTGTTTTCACCTCGCCTACTGTGCTTCCCTTTGGAACATCAAGGAAATTTGTCAAAATGACCTGGAAAATAATTACTAGTCATGTGTAAGAACCCTGTAAAGTGTGTGAACTCCCTGCTCCCCATCAAACCTTCAGAGACTTCTGACATCTGCTGGCACCGGGAAATGCTTCGCCCATCTCCTAGCTCTTCCTCTACAGAGAAGCTTGGAAAACATTAGTTCAGAGGAGCTCAGCCATGTGGCGTTCCCCCGTCGATGTCAATGTACTTTGGCTTGATTCGTAGCAAATTACAGGGAGTGACTTAACTGCAGAGAATCCAATTTTAAGCAGCTCCAAGCATAGGCGCCGATCCCGTGCTGCGGGGCTCGAGCACCCAGCCAAATCTTTCAGCACCCAGGCGAATTTGTCCTGAAAGTAGCATAGGCGCCGAAATAATTCAGTAAATTTAACCTGTATCAGTCTTTTTTTATCGTTTGTGCACACTCGCGGGGGTGCGAGTATTAGATAAATTCCCGCACAGCCACTGTCTAAAAACACATCCTTGTTAGCTCAGCGGGCTAGACCAACATACCTGTAAGCACGAGGTGACGGGTTCGACCCGTGGCCTAGCCAATTTTTTTTTCAGAGTCTGACTGGGCACCCACGGGAGAAACATAAAGCGGCGCCTATGGCTCCAAGGAATACGTTGATTCTTCTCAGAGGCAAGTGGAATCCATAAAACATGAGCTTGTGTGACGCACTGGAGGCACATTCACACAGATGGAGATGTTATGTTATGACAGAGCTAAAGAGTCAATAGGTCATTTTAATTTTTAAGTATTTTAAGTAGTGATGGGATTCATTCATTCTCTCTCAGATTATAACTGAAATATAAAAACTCTTTCTTCCAAGGAGATTTTTTTTTTTTTATGTCTCATTTTTATATTGATTTTTTTAAGAGCGAATGAATAGGTGAATCTGAAAGAAAAAAAAATGGTGAGATATCAATTTTGGAAAAACGATTATTGGAAGTTCTGAAGCACCTACTAGGCCTTTTCCACTGATGTAATCTGTGACATGGTGCCTATCTAGCTCTTTTGTCTGTAGACTGTGCATTTCCCCTGAGGCCCTAGTATTCTCCACTGTCGAATACTGTGCCCCAGCCTGGCGCCGTAGCCCCCATGTCAAAAAACTGGACACTACCCTAAACTCAGCCCTACCAACTGTCTCCGGCTGCCTCAAAGCCAACCCCACCAACCATCTGTCCTAGCTACTGTAGTATCGCACCACCAGACATCAGACGAGAAGCAGCCACGTTGGCTCTGGTGCAAAAGGCCCAGCAAAGCGAGTCACATCTCCATAGGACAGGTGCTGACACCCCAAAGCCCACTCGCCTTAAATCTCGCCGCCCCTTTACTGGCCACGCCCACAGACTGCTCCAAACAACAACAGCTGACCTGTCCAAGTCCACCTGGGTCAAAACCAAATGGAGGGACCAGTGGAAATCTGTGGAAACATCAAGGCTGCACCAGTTCATTGAAGACCCCTCAGATGTACCGGGCCAGCATCTGCCCCATAAGCAATGGGCCACACTCAACCATGCTGCGCTGGGGTCTCGCAGATAGTGCCCAGTGCGAATGCGGAGATCCATCTCAAACCGTGGACCACATACTGACCAGTTGCCCAAAATATCAGCCACCAAATGGCTCCCAAAGTCTTATTGACCTTGATAATAACACCCTGGAATGGCTGGCATCAACAGAGCTAACAATCTGAGGACATACGACATTCCTGGCCTCTGATTAGTCGGAGGAGAGAGAAGACAGTGCTCCGTAAAGGGGCATATCCTAAGAGACCTGTCTGTGTCACTACAGAAGTGTGAAAAGCCTGTTTTCCTCCAAGCCCTGCATCCTCAGTGTGTGGTCTCTCAAAGGAAATAATCTTACATTATGCCAAGGCGTCTCGGTGTGTGCAGCTTCAGAATAGCAGATGAAATAGGTTCACATATAGAATATTTCAGTTGGAGGGCAGGTGCTATGGGAATTTTCCTTAAAAAAATTGACAAATGCTTTCGCTGATCATTATTAGTGACAGACCTGGCATATTATTCTTATTAAGGCCAACATCATTTTTGAATATTGTCACCACTTTTAGACTCCTTTATGAGAAAATAGTTAGATCTTAGTTCATGTGGATTGACCCAGGAATTCCAGAGAAATTAGCAATAAACTAAGACTAGAAATCAGCATTTTGACAGTTATACCCAGAGGGAAATTTTATTGCTATTCTTAAGCTCATGGAGACAAAAATGTGATCTCATTTTACATTTAGTTTTATCTGATTTTGTTTCAGATTTGTTTCTCCTAAAATTCACTAGGAGCAACAGATGACACCAGAGCATGAGACTTACTTGAGACACATTGGAGAATTTGTTTCAATGCCTCAATAATGTCTCCCATGGAGACAAAAAAAAAACTGTTTCAAAGAAGCCAATATGGAGAAAGAAATATCAAGCTTGTGAATTCAAAAATGTAGTTTATTCAATACTTTCGAATGTACCACAATATATTTGACAGGGTTTCTAGAGCAGCAGCAAGCCAAATGTACAATGCTTTTTAAAAGCCAAATAAAGCACATTTTGTCTTCTTTTACTGTATTCAATGTTATTGCTGTAAAATTTGAGACCATAGTAAGAAAAACATGAGAAAAGAACAGACAACCTTAAAATTGTATTATTTTCAGTTAAATCTCTCTGGTGTCTTTGAGACAAATAGAAGACATTAAACATGGAGGAAAATGTAGGATTTAGATAAGGAAAAATTAAGACCTCTTTTAAATCTAAGTAGGAGTCTACTCTGAGATTTTGTACAGTCTTTTGCTCAGGAGACTAAATGAAGCAACAGGAGCAACAAGCGGTAGGCTCAGATTTATCTTAAACAAAGCTCAAAGTGGTCTAGGAGAAAGGAATGAGTTATTCTTGAGCTCTCTTTTTGAAATATCCTTTCCTCTAAGTAGTTACTTCCATGAAATTTTCAGATGCCTTCCACCTCACTTTCAAACTATAGGCTCTTTAGAATGCTGTGATGTCACGTGAACGCAACCTATTGGCTAATCTTATACGGCACACCTGGTTTAGGGTGCTGGGGAACATACAGTAGGTACGGACCCATTGGAAACCATATGGAACAGGATTTTGCTACATACTATATTAAGTAACAACATGAAATTTAGATGCAAAGTTATATAAAGAACAGTTAGTCTTCTTTAATTGATCATTGCCATTGTATTTCTACGACAGAACCCCCTCATACACATAAAACCTGTCCTGTGTACCAAAGTGCTTCAATACTCATGGGAAACATGTACAGTATGTGCATCACGCTTCATCGCTGAAGAACAGATGACTGGCTCCAGGACAATCACGGGGAAAAGAACACTCTTCCAAATGGCTTTTTTTCTTCTTCTTCTGGGGGTTAAAAATAAATAAATAATGAATCCATGTATTTTTCCAAGACTGATACCAACCAGGCCATGACAATATTGACAAAAAGAAGGAACACACACGTCCACAGAGGCCAAACAAGGAGCAAGATGGAAAATTAAAGCCACCATTGAGCCATCAGTAACACGGGATGAAAATCGACGGGGTTCAAGGCAAAAAAAAGGATTAGATTTTTTAAAAGGACCTCCACTAAAAGGATCTGTAGAAAATGGACTCAGCTCATTCAGGGGCACTGCATTCATCGTGTTCAACGTATGTCACTAAAGACATGAATTATGCCTGTATTCAGTGTATCTGAGGACGTCGATGAGCATGTGGTGCCACGAGCCGCAGAGAATGAAGGTAAAGGGTAGTGCATGGGAATAATTGTCTGGGCGTAATCTTTTGTAACATAAAAATATGCTACGGTTCAGTCATCTCATACCGTGCTTGAGTAAGTGGAATCATAGAAATTTTTATGTTGTATTCTGTTTTGAAATAATGGCTTGGATTTCAATTGTGCTTTACAAACTTGAACAACTGCTCAGTGCGTTGAAAGCCTATGATTCATTCATTCACTCTCCTTGCTATAGGAGTGAGATATACAGTATGGCAAAAAGTTACTGTCATCATGTTCTTAGGCCCAGACCAGAATTTAGATTTGATCACAATTCATGTGCACAGTATTTTTAAATCGCCTTTTTGGGGCAACAATAATCATAATGCTTCTTCTGAAACTTCTGTGATTGGTTTAAAAACTGTTCAGCAGAAGCAGAAACTGGTGTAAATTTGCTGTCAATACAGTCGACTAATTAAATTGTCATTTGTTGTTGGCATAAAATATTTAGATCATATGAACATTATATTTTAATACTATCATTGTACAAGTTTTTCTCTTCCCACTGAGCTACATACAATTTGAAATTTTAGTTTTCAAGGTCTGTGAGTTTATTCATCGCAGTTGTTGAGTCCTCTCTCAAATAGTATTGCACTTTGTTGACGGCCCCTAAACATTCACTGTAACACTAGGCCTGTATTCAAAGCATTCATGTGTTTCTTATCCGCTAAAATGTGCTTAATATTATCAAATCCAAAGTTGTAGAAGTTTGCCTTCGTAACTGTGAGTATTATGGTCTGATCTTTATGTTTCACTACTGCTTTGTTTAGGAGTTATGTTGTTTCATCCTCCTGCTGCCCATTTGTAGCATTGGCCACGTATCTGAAATATTTCCTGACAGCACTTCTGCCTTTAGCATTGTCAACTAAACCGGGCTTCCATGAGTGTCTGTTGCCATCGTAGTTGTCGTGTAAAGTTGTTCTAGTCTAGTCAGACTGTCGTAGAGCGAGGCTGCAGCTATCAGGGTTTATATTTGACTTTCAATAAGATAACGCTTTATAAAAAGGATACATGAATTTAAACAGACATGATTTTTTATGATTGCGTCATTAACGAGAGCCTAAGCGTGCCAGAGGCTTTCTTCGTCCAAAACGTCCCACGTCCAAAATTTTAAAACCGCCAAGAAAGGGGCATGACTCGAGGGTTTTGGGTGACGTGCGGGGGGTGAGTGTGTGGGCGGAGTCTGGACTGGCACAATAACAGTATGTAAATATGAAGAACATTAAATTCAGGGTTTATACCGGTATCAGCAAGTCAAATTGAATGCTTTTTAATGCCCAAATACTACATTTTTAATGCCAGAAACGCCACAAATTGGTGCGTAATTAATATTGATTTCCATATTCAATGCAAATTTTGATACAACTGACAACTTTTGAACAGAAATAGTGTATAATTTCTTCCCAAACAGCAGTCTGGACCCTATTTTTTGATCTTTGCCAAACTTTTGCAGTAAAACTAGTTGACCAATATCTTTATTTTTCAAGAATGTTTGATTTAATGCCGGTTTGAATTCCATTTAATGTTTTTTAATGACATTTAAGGCCTTATTTCTGACACGATTCATTTAATGACTTTTAATGCTTTTTACAGCCGCACGGAAAACCTGAAATGAACACTCAACACAACGAATGCTAACAGATGGTCTATGCTAAATGCAACTAATCTACTCCTAACAACTAAATCTAATACAACAAAAAGCTATGATAAACATTCTAACTAAAACATTCTAACTAAATGCTATGCTTTTAAATTGGAAACCTGAACATCGATATAAAGATGCTCTCTCGCTATTCCAACTCCACTCACTACGGTGGCGTGGATCGCTGCAAACGTCACGGATACCAGAGCCAATAGCAATGCATAATTCAATTTCAAATGCACTACACTTGTTGAACCTGAAGAGGGCGCCACACAGACGGTTTTAGGCACAAAAGTCGTATTTTGTCATCTTAAACACATGGAGGGGGAGTATCTGTGCGTCCAGCAACAGTTGAACATTTTTGACTAATTAGTTTATTCTCCCTTTGCTGCACAGGCTAAATTAAATGTTGGCTTTTTTGGGCATAATTCTTTCCTGAAAATGACACACTATATAAAAATTATAATCTGGAAATGGTAAATGTCTATAATAAATGATCCTGCTTTCTTTCAAAAAAAAAAGAAAAAAGTAGTATTTTACAAGTACTTTACACTAAAATGTCAAAATAATGTCAGGGACAAGTAGACACTAACACTATTAGACACCCATTTAGACAGATGATCAGCAGAAAAAACATGCTTTGGTGTTTAGTTGCTCATATTTTGTACCTCCCGCATGGCAAACAGGTCCCTTATGATGAGAGATCATAAAGGCCGATTACGTCGACTAGAGGTCACCTGGTGCTGAGACTGGAATGTCATTTGGCTGTCCTCTCCTGGACCCACCACCTGCAAGAGGCGCCATAAGGGATTGGTTTCTGATCCACCACCTGTAGGAGGAGCCATAAGGGACTGGTGCAGTGTGATCCAGGCACCTCTGACTGCTGCAGCCACAACTCTGCAACGGATATTTGAAGGAAAATGAATGGATGCGCATTACGTACATCATTCATTTATGATACTTTATAAATGAATACTTATTAATCAACACAGTTCAGGAAATGAATTGATTATGAAACATTTTATTTAGAAATGACAACATGGGGCAGACCGACATCAGGGCGGCTTCACCCATCTGCACCTTCCACTGCTGGACATTCACGCACACACACAGCCATCATTCATTCTGGCCTATTGTATGTAGTGTGTCTATTGGTTTTAGTGTGAGGGCAAACTGGAGCACCCAGAGGAAACCTACACAGGTAGACCATGGAAACGCAGCACAGAAAGGCCCTTTCTGGCCCTAGGATTGAACCGGAACCTAAAGGTAAGATTTGAAGAATCTAAAATGTGTATGTATTCCTCATGCAGCAAGACACTGGCAAATGCCTGCATCTTAACTGCTCAGCACATGCTCGCACGAGTCTGCAGATCTTACATAGTAGGATACTGTGATACAGTTCATCCAAATTGTGCATGATTTTACACGAGGAACATCTAAAAACCAAGGAGACAAAGAGTCTCAATCAGTACTTTCTGATCCTCTCCTTTGGCATTGTGGAAAGGTTTTGTGACCTGAAACTTGAAGACATTCCTATTCAGTGCGAGTGAATTGTGAATTGATTGAATGAATGCATCTGATGAGGGAGAATGGAGGTGAAATCCTGACACTGCCTGTCAAACATTGGCACCCGATGAGGCTATATTCCTGATATACCTTTGACCAGACGTCATTATTCTGTCCTGCACATCTCACAGGATGACAACTTCAGGCTCCGCTGCTCTGCCAAATCAAGAAGAAATCAAAAATGCCTTTGGGTGTTGAAGAATGCAGAATTTCAAATAGAAGGTAGTAAAAGTAGAGCATTTCAAGGAGGAGATTGGCCTATTCTTCCTAATTTCTCATTGTTACGGAGGATAGGTGCTTGATTAATGTTTTCCTCTCCAGATTGTTCGATCGGCATTCATCACAGGCAGCAGCACTAAGAAAATGATACTAAAGACAGCCCTTTGTTACCAGAGCATGATCAAACAAGGCGGCACGGTGGCAGACTGGATAGCGCTCTTGCCTCACAGCAAGAAGGTCCCGGGTTCGATTCCCGGCCCGTGCGGCCTTTCTGTGTGGAGTTTGCATGTTCTCCCCGTGTCTGTGTAGGTTTCCTCCGGGTGCTCCGGTTTCCCCTACCACTAAAAACATGTACAATAGGCAAGGATGAATGTGAGTTTGTGAGTGAGGATGGATATTAGCCCAAGGCTACAATCCGGAGTGGCGTATTCACATGCATTCTTCATGTTCATGAGTTCTGGAAGCACTATACACTATAGAGACAATGTCCAATAAGTTTAAATAAGATATTTTATTGTTTACACCAAGTTTTAACAAAAAAGGGCAAAAATGGTATTTCCAAAATTATTAGCCCCCTGGCCATTAATAGTCAATAGTGTAGCCTTTTTGAGCCACAACTGACAACAACCTCTTTGAGTAGTTGTTAACTAGGTTTGCACATGTCTCCTGAGGGATTTTGGCCCATTCCTCCATTGCAAATTGTTCTAACTGGTCCAAATTGCATGGTTTCCGAGCAGGACATTCCCTTTCAGCACCTCCACAGATTCTCTATAGGATTGAGGTCTGGGCTCTGTGCGGGCCACTCCAACACCTTGGTTTTGGTATCCATGAGGAACTGTTGGA
>OMNZ01074665.1:0-13311 GCA_900303255.1 Lesueurigobius sanzi
AGGGAGAGAGAGAGGGGAAAGAGAGAGAGGAAGGAGAGAGACAGAGAGAGAGGGGAAGGAGAGAGAGAGAAGAAGGAAAGAGGGAGAGAGAGAGAGAGAGAGGGAGAGAGGAAGGAAAGAGACAGAGAGAGAGGGGAAGGAGAGAGAGGGAGGAAGGAAAGAGAGAGAGAGAGAGAGAGAGAGAGAGGGAGAGACGGAGGAGAGAGACAGAAAGGGGAAAGAGAGAGAGAGAAGGAAAGAGACAGAGAGAGGGGAAGGAGAGAGAGGGGAAGGAAAGAGGGAGAGAGAGAGGGGAAAGAGAGAGGAAGGAGAGAGACAGAGAGAGGGGAAGGAGAGAGAGAAGAAGGAAAGAGGGAGAGAGAGAGAGGAAGGAGAGAGAGAGAAGAACGAGAGATTTTAGTGCCCAATTTGGGTCCTGTGGGGTTTAACAGGTTAAAAACTGAAGGGGTCAAAAGTACAAACTTGCAGTCACCATCCATACAGAAATATATCTGTAACATCCAGCCAAATGGAATGAAACACATAGTGAGTCAAATGGTGCAGGGGAGGCTCTTAGGAAATAGTCCCTCGTCCTGAAGCAATCTTCCACTGCTGCTGCTGCTGCTGCTGCACTGTGACGAACTCCGGCAATCTTTCACCTTGTTGGACTTGAGTGGCTCTGAACACTTGACTTGGAAATGCGATGCTGGGTAAAGGCTGGATAAAGCCGTTGTGACAATTTACTTGCAAGAAAAGTTATGGATTACACTGTGGTTATAGATCTCCAAATAGCTGCAATCTAGTGGTGTCGTAACCTCCTGCTTTGGGTACAGGCCTATGAGAAACCCACTGGGGAAGGTTGCGTATTCTGGCAAATTTCACAAGCATCGTTGACTTGTAGTTTTCATGGATTGGGACTTTTTCACTGGAGGGTTATGTGAGGGTTAAAGGGAGACACTGCAGGCAAAACTTCCTCTTTTTTTCTCAGATTTTGGGCCAGTTTTAACATATAAACTTCCACTTGGAAACAAATAATTGCGTAAGTTTAATTACTGCATCAAATCATAATTCCTCTATGGAATTATATGGGAAATTTTCACTTCAAAGCCTATTTTTTCTTATATACTCTCCACTTTGGTGGCACTTTCAGTCACTATGTTCTCTTGTCAACAACATTTTGAAGGGATTTCTAAATATCCAATTCTTGCCTGATTTATTGAACTTTGATACCACAAAAACAAGAGACAAATTTATTTTTTACCTATTTCTTCAATAATAAATAGCTTAACAAGATATAACAAGATATCTAAAATTCCTTCATGAAAGAAATCTTTGTAAATGTCAACAAAATCAAATCATACCTTTAACCCCCCAATCCATTATTTAGATTTTTCACCAAAAAATAGATTATTATTATTATTGATTTTTATTTTTTTTCACAATTTTACACATAAAAAGTTATTTTTATATAAAAACTGACAATCGCCTGTGCAGTGCCTCATCTTAAAGCTAAATCTTTATTGGCATTAGTACAGTTAGATTTCAACATTATGCTAAACATCCATGCACTGTACCTAATGATATCATTTCCCCCACAGGAACAACAGTTTTAGATACTGTATGTTCACAATTGGCCTTTACCCACACACACACACACACACACACACACACACACTCCTCCTCACACTTTTTCTGCAAGTTTAACAATTCTACACAATTAAAATCTCAAAAACTAACTATTCATTTGTGACACAGAGCTTGTGTTAAGGTTCCAGACTAAATGGGCTAAGGTTTAAACCACTCCTAAATGAACCCAGTTAAGTGTTTGACTGCACTGGCCACCGATAAGTGGCCCTCCATGCCATATACACTTCAACATTCGGCCCTCGATGAAAAAGGTTTGGACACCCCTGCTCTAAAGGCATGGTTATAGAATTTGTTTTCGCTAATATTTTAGTTCTGATTGTTCCAAATATGAGATCAATCACAGAATTTTAGAGGTTCTTAGGTTTCAAATGAGGAATGACATGTGAAACGTGTGTACAAAGATCATCTACATACATTAGCTTTAAGCCTCAAACAGCCTTTAGCTTCATGTAGCAAAAAGTATTAGAAAATTACACTTTCCATGAACCTTTTGCCACCAACCGATTAGTGACAACCCTGCACCACGATAGCTCGCAATACTCCATGCCACAACTGCACAGGGTTATTATTTACTATTGAGTTCTTGTCACCTTTGTAAGTCCATAGGCAACTACTTTATCTCAATGGGAAGGATGTTGTCAGAATGCACTGCTCATATATCACCAACAAAATGACATATCAGACAGACAAAGTACAGAGAAGTTTATGAGCTCTGGCTGCCTATCAATGTCATTACAACAATTATGTCCTGAACAGTGCTAAAAAGCAAGTGCCTATTTGCAATGATTATGACAGATTACACTTACCACTTATACTTTGTGCCCATATTTTTCTTTGCCACGACTAATGAGCCGTTCGAGACGGATTCAGAAAGCCAAATTCATAAAACACATTGCATTTATGAATATTGCATATGCTCGAGCTATTTCACTGGCGACGCTTTCCACAAACACAAGCAAAATATGACCCTAAAAGCAGATTTCTTTTTACAGTGCGCTCATTAATTTAAAGCTCTAAGTGCGCTTTTATTTTGCACATTAAGTTAAAGAGAGTGAAAAAGAGAGGTTGAGTACAAAGTGATTCTGCCAAACTGGAACAATCCGAGAAGCCAGACTGCCAAGGAAACGACAGAAGGCTCCGAAAGAAAAACTACTTGTCCTCACGTTCACCCTGGCTAATATCACTGGCACGTTTCACACTGAATCTCCAGATATTTTACTCTTACGTTTAATCCGGTTCCCCGTTCCTCCTCCTCCTCCTCCTCGTCGCGTTGCCGGCTCGGCTTCGCTCCTGCCTCTTCTTGATCCTTATCCCAGGCGCCTCGTTCACCTCCGTCTGAGGTCTTTTGAAAACATTACTCCATCTATACTTGCATACAGTGGCATAACAATGGCTCTCGTTCAGAACACACAGCCTCGTCCAAGTTCAAATCTTAGGCCAGGCTGCGTCCCGAGTGCATCTCGCTTAATATTCAAGAGAAGTGATCAAAAACGCCTTGTGCCTGTATAATGTGGACAGATTGTTAGAGTCCTTATTTGATTTTTTTTTTTTTTACTTTTCCTAAATGAAAAGCTTGGCATTATTATTTGTAAACAGCATAGATTTCATTCTGTTGTGCTTAATTGTTTTATTTCTTAAATGGACTGCGCAATTCTTCACAATGAATTGAACTTTCAATAGTTGCAAATAGGAATTTCCAAGGCCTGGTGTACAATACAATATATTTTGTAAAGAATATCCTGTCTCTGTAGTCTTATAATCTTCTTTTCAAGTAGCAGACTAGACACAACTACGGCGTATTGCTGAGTCTTATAATGTTCCAATCTGTGATTTAGTCCAGTGTTTCCCAACCAGGGGTACGGGGAGCCCTGGGGGTATGCAAGAGCTTAGCAGGGGGTACTTGGGATAATTTCAGATACAAAAAATTAAATAAATTGTACCATAAAAAACTGCAGATACAGGCACTCCAATCAAATATGAGCAGCACAAGGAAAGTACTAAAAATACCTTTATTTAGACCGATGTTTCCACCCAACTTAGCCCTGATGAAGCCAAGTCGACCTAGTTGGCTAGGCCATTTAAATAAAGGCCTTTTAAGTACTTTCCTCGTGCTGCTCATATTTGATTGGAGAGCCTGGATCTGCAGGGTTTTTTTTAACGGTAAACGTTGATCCCTTTTTCTACACCTGAACATTATAGAAGAAAAAGAGCTTTATTTATATAGCACCTTTTCACAGACACAGAGCAACCAGCCACTCCCTGAGTTATAAAATAAATTGCATTTTTGATTATTATGTTCAAAGAAAAGCTATTTTTAAAAAGAATAACTGCATTGAGTGAGAACTTGAGAGTATTTAGCATATTTGAACTTAAATATTCAAGTTTTAGTCATTCACTTTCTCTCTAATCAGCAAAACCATTGTAGCAGGGGGTTGGAGTATAAATGTAAGGCCCAAGGGATACACAAGACAATAAAGGTTCATTCCTGCACAGGTTCAGCCCACTATTTCACTTGTCTCTCAAACGTTATTGCTCCTGGACATGACCATTTTGTTCTTAAAACACTTTTGCCTACCCCTGTCCTAAACCATCCTTCATTAAAACCACATTTTCCAGTTAAATATAATCCCTATTATAGGGATTATATTTTCTATTTCATACCTCCTTACTGGGGAGATGGCACCCCTGCAGTTTCACAGTGGCCCAATCTGCTGTGAGCCAGTGTTTGGTTTAGGTGTGACTTCAGGCTGTGCGGAGCTGTCCGTAGTGCTGATGGTGAGGAGAACTGTCCGAGGTGCTGATTGTCTGGATCCCTGCTGCTGCTACTGCTGCCGCTGTGGAGAGATGGCCAGCGCAATCCTCCACTCCATTTGCCTCTCATTGTTTCCATCTGTCGGCGTGGCAGTTTAACTGGGAGCTGTGGACCACTGGATCCAGACATCCCTCATTAATTTACACCACAAGTCTGCCCAGCGCCACCGCGTCAGCTCATTGGGTTTTAGACGCTGTTGTAGTCTGTGCGACGTGACACTAATGTACGTCTCGCATTCCTATTGCATTTCAGATCAGGGGTAAACGGTGGTTCAGGACACAAAAGTGAGCCGTGGGACAATTTTCAGTGGGTTGTGGGCCTTTGTCAAAAAAAAAAAATGTAAATGTTTTGACAGGTGTTGATTAAGGCTGGGCAAATACGAAAAAAAAAAATAATCTCGATCTCGGTTTTGGAGATTCGATTAAAATTCGATTAATTGCCACTGTCACTGTTCAAACCCCAAACCGCATTTTGTAAGCCAATAATCCAATATTGGATCAGTTGTGAGCCGTTCTGTCTCGTAGCATGGACACAGCCACTCCGTAGCGCTACAGGCATGCTCAAACCAATGCTAATTGTTTATTTTAATAATAAACCCTGTTTGTGTAGGTTCTCAGTCGTACAGGAGTTGTCCATCGTAGGCAAAAATTCTTCAGTCTTCATCTGTACTCTGTCGTTGAAGTGTAGGACGTTTCGATCTTACTCCAAAGATCGTCATCAGCTACTGATATACCCAGCTACTAATAAACCCTGTTGCCTGTAAGGGGCTCCAGACAAAATCCTCATTAGCTCAAAACACATACTATATTTGAGCATCATGTCATCTTCACAGAGGCATTATTTGAATTTATAAAATGTAAAATATCAACGCACAGATATCCTACTGCAAGATTGTAAGCCTGTTTATAAGATTTATATGCATGATATGTCACAGGAAATAATGCAAATAATATATCATTTTAGCTTAAATGCTTTCATTAAACTTGCTTTGTGTTGGAAATGGCAAAAATGTTGCGGCAACTGTAATATACTGATGATGAGAAATCTGATAGCATAAGACAGAGAGACCATATTAAACTGTATTTTATAACAAAGAACTAATCTATTCATGTCATTTGCATAAAGATTATGCACTAATATTATCACCATAACACTCCGAGGTAACACCTGAACCACACATTGCCATTCGACTGTAATTAAAGGCAACACTTACACTGTGAGTGGCAGAAGCTGAGCAGCTTTAGCACGAGTTGCAAATGCCTTTAACTCTGCCTTTTATAGTACACTACTTTCATCTCGCAGTAATTCAGATCAAATCCATGACTTTAAAACTACAACTAAAGCAATGGGAATAAACAGTGAAAACTATGGCATCAATAAAGAGAATCACTGATGTGAAAATATCGTTGGAAGTATTATTATATCGGCTATTCATCTTCATTAAAGTATTCACAAACCTTTGAATGCCTCTCTCAGTATCAAGGCAAAAGCGTTTTAATTTACGAGAAAACTTGATAAACAGTCATCAACTTTCAAGCCAGCGCCTCTTCTCAAACATGAAAGGTAAATATTCAGCCCGTCTCATCTTCACCTAATGCTTATGCTGCCCAGCACCTCTGCGCAGGCCAAAGTCTTATCGATTGTAGCTTTACCACAGTAAGCAGACAAATCACAAGTGGCACTAACCACTGCTTAGGCCAACTCCACTTTCATTCGATGTCGGGACGCAAAACTTCACTTGGCTTCACAATCATTTTACTTGGTTCATATTACTTGAACACACTGCAACAGAAAGCTCACAAAGAAGATGGTGGAATGTCGTTGCAGTCCAGTATTGTGTGTGTTCTCTTGGTCATGTTGTTGTCTAGAGCAAACACTGGGCACAGTCTAATGTTATCTATCTATTATATTATTATGGCTGAGTTCGAGTAGCACATTCACTTCTGGGCCAAACAAATCTTGGACACGGACGGATTTGTATTGCAATTTCTGCTTCTGAATAAAATCCTAAAATTAAATTTGCCCAATTGAAAAAAATTAAAATATGTTCCCTTTCTTTGAAAAAAATCTGTTCTTGAGCAGTAATGAATGCATCCAAAGAAAAAGGTATTTTTAGTCTACAAGCTTTGGCAAAACACATTGAAGCCTACCAGCGGAAAAATATGTAATTTTCATGAAGCATTGAGCATACAATATAATTAAGTCCTGGCATAGAGATATAAATGTCCCCTTGGCATTGAAATAAATGAGTAAAGTGCCAAAGTATTTGACCAGTGCACATATAAAAAGAAACTTAACTCTAAATCTCTACACCAGGGATCTCAACCAGCAGTGGCAGCAGTGGTGCGCAGTAACAAAGTACATTTACTTGAGGATCTGTACTTTACTTGAGTAGTGTTTTTGTTGACAACGTATTTACTTTTGCTCCACTACATTTGATAAACATAATACTTTCACTCTAGTACATTTGTCTGCACGAGATACACCAGGCTGAACTGAAGAGGAAAAGACTCAAATACATCTTCAGAAGTATTGTATGTATTTGTATGTTTCATGTTTTGGTTATGATTCACAACTTAAACACACTTAAAATGAAATGTACTTTAAAAAGCAAATATTTCAGTAGAGTAATATGTGGCCAATAGTATCTGTACTTTAACTCAAGCCCACCACTGCTCGAGAGCTCACCAGCCGTTCCTATGAAGCTCACCAAACACTTTCTACATTTCTACATACACTTGAAGGACAAAACATCTCCAAACATTTAGATGAATATAGGAACGTACAAAGCAAGAGCTACATTCAGTTTTTGTTAGCATTACTGTGACCGTGAGCCTGACAGTTGTGAAACGTGCTCATAAACCCATCGCTGTGAAGAATGGGGATGCTGGACATGCATCAGCAATGTTGGGAATGACTTTGGACCACTGCTAACAATTTAAACTTCGGCTCCCTCCTTCATATCTGTGAACAAAATACGGTATATCAGGTATAGGCCCTTTAAGAAGCGTTGCACTGATATCCACGGGCACTGAAGAGGGTGGGTCAAACCAAAAAGTACAGAAGTCCGATTTTGAACGTCAGAATCAGTGTTTCAGCGACAGAAAATACAGAAATAGTGTTTATAATGTGAGGAAAAAGTGAAAAGGAGGCGCTAATGGCTACAAACAATGACTTAAAATGAGAGAGGCCGCCTATGATCGTCTCAGACCTGTGTAGCCGGTTGTTCAGCAGCAAACATTTATATCATGGTTCAACATTGTAAGACATCGTCCATAAACAGATCAAACATAAAACATCTCTTCACCGTCTCCACTGACTCTCTCACTCACTCTCTCTGTCCGTCTCTCTCTCTCTCTCTCTCTCACACATAAACAAAAACACTGGGCGCCCCGGAGTGATGGATGGACAGAGGAGTGCCGAGGGTGTGGCTCCAATGGAAGTAATGACAGAAAGACAAGCAAACAAGTAATAGACCAGACAGCGCAAAAGAGAGGGGGAAGACAGAGCTGGAGATGAATCAAAACAGAGAGACAGATGATGGCGATGGATGCTGGTTTGTTCCTAAAGTGCAGCTCCCAGCCAAATCTTACAACGGCTGAATTATAGCAGCCATCGGAGTGCAACGGCCACATTGTACTGCTTGCCGTCATTTGCAAATTAGCAATATAGTTTAGTTTTATTGCGCTAATAAATCTAAATATTTATAACAAACAAAAGTCAATACCAATATAATGATGGAACACAATGATTATGCATAACACGACGGCCGTTATGCGAAGTGAAACACGCTTGGAATGGGAGAGGGGCCAAAAAAGATGATATGATTTGCACATTTTTTATCTAAGAGATTTTATACTGCAATACATTACACACACTTTCAAATAGTAAATTACCCACAAAATCTAGATGCCATTTTCCAGATTTGCACGATTTAGCACCTGTCTGCTTTCTTTACAGTCGTTTTAAGATGTAACTAAAGTCCCCTGCTGTGCTGATAACGTTTTATTTTTAATCAGAGTGTGACCAGATAGCAGGAGTGAGTGGGAAAAACCTGTGTTTGAGCAAAGAGCTGCATAAAACAGGGAATGATCTGTCTCTAAATGGACAGATTGGCTCCAGTCAGATTTGACTTTTATCATAATTTTGCTCCACTCTATAAACCGTAATTAACATTTTGACTTACAGGGAGAGGTATATATTAAAGGTGCATTCCAAAACTTGGTATTAGTGTGTATGTGACCCACTGGCTGGTGTGTGGTGGGAGGTTAGATTGTGCCTTTACTTTCCATCACAGCGGCCTTCATGACGCTCCAGGGTCTATTTTCTTCAGGGTTTCTGGTAGGTTTTCCGATTGTGAAAAGCTACCAGTCACCCTAAAAATAACGATCGTGGAGCGTCTTAGAGGCCACTGTGTAAAGGCGGCGTGCTACCCACCCACACAGCCCCTGCGTTACTAAAAGCTTTTCCGCATAAAAAGTTCCACAACGCACCTTTAAGCATACGGTAGGTATTTGGCCAACAAAGTTAAATGTTGGTACTAGAAGAAACTTGAAACTTGGCGAGTAGCAAGTTGTCTGAATGTCTTAAAACTGTCAACACTGCAGTTCATATGGGAAGGACGTGTTGTTCCCTTTTCTATAAACAAAGCAAAATCTGTAAATAAATAAGAATATTCCAAACTGTAAGAATCAAGCTACATCTCCATGTAAAAAAAATATCAAGGTCTAATACTTGTGAGTTCACAAACTCCGGAAAATACATGGAAAGAGTCCAATCACTAACGCTCGGCTCGACTCAGCTATTTGCGGGACCAATGGCGTGGCTGCATTGGGGTTTAAGGCGGGACATGTTGGTATGACGTCGCACCAAGCGCAGAAGAATAACAAACATGGCTACACCTTAAGACTTACTTTTTGATGCCGCAATTGACTCTGTTTTAGCTGAAAGGCCTACTAGTTCTGCTTTGAAAAGGGAGACGTTTGTGCTTTTCTCCCGAGTCCGACTGGATTCAGCAAAAGTACCAAAAATTATCTTAGAGTCCCCTCCTTTCGTGAGTGGATTGAACGAGAGCCATCCCAGATTGATAATGTGCAGGACTCAAATCAGAGTTGAGTCCTGACAACGGTGCTCAAGAACACATTATAATTGCAAACAGACGATTAGTACCGATGATATGCAATAGTAACATGCCCTTGATTAATCTGTTTGTGCCGGCTCTCAATCATCCAGGAATTATCTAGATGACTACCTTGATAAATCTGTTTTTTTTTGTGTGACACCTGTTTGAAAACGTGCGTAATTTAGTTTAGTTTCAGGACTTGGGTTTTTTCCAGAAAGCACTGATGAAATTAATCTATTTTCCTACAGCGCGCGCACACACATCCACACATGGAGCATGTGATTCAGGCTTTAATTACCTCTCTAAGGAACATCAGATGGCAAACAGCGCTTAAACAGCCAGCTGGGAGACACAAAGAGAAGCTGAGGAGGGGATCCAGAGGCACAGAGAGGACTGAAGGAGCGCAGCACAGAAGGAAGGAAGAAAAGGGAAGATACAAAGATGTGACACCAAAGCCAGGGAGTGGTAAAGCGTGTATTGTGATGATGAGTTTGTCTTTCATACAGTTGGATTTGGGTGGCGTAAAACATACACACTACAGCGGACAGGAGAAGGAAATTGGACAGGTTAAGATAAGAACAATGCAGAAAAGTCCAAAGTCGTAAGTCTGAGCCGATCAGAATAACGGAAGCACTTCTAATAAGGGCTCCAATCCAGTACGAAAGGAAATCAAGTGTTAAATGAAATCTCAAGTTGAATGTTTATCACTACTACCACCACTGCTCTGTATGCTATCACTACTATGCTAATGCTACTCAATTCAAAAGTTTAGTGCAGATGGACAAAATCATCTCAGTCAAACCCACAAGACACTGGCACGAAGCTAAAATCAAATGTGCATGGCCTGAACTGTTAAAAAACAAGAAGAGTAAAAGTATATCAAAATGCTCCCGCAATTATCTAGGATTCATTTAAATATGTAGTCGTAGTTTTAGTTAAAGTGATATGTTTGCTGACTAAATGAAAAGTTGTCATAAAAGAAAAGTAGATTCAACTTGTCAGAATTAACTGCAATGGCCCCTGCATCACATTACAACAACTTGCTTTCACAATTAGAATCAAACAATAATCCATTTATGTACACCCCGTTTCGGCAGCTCCATGTTCCCACAGACGAACCAGCTGCACACATGTGTCCTCTGGGCCCGGGCTGGCGCGCAGCGACATGAAAGCGGAGGTATATATGCAAAGTGAGTGATAAGGAAGTTGTACAAAGAGCGAGATCAGAGGAGAGAGCCGCGGGCCGTGTGTGGAGCCCTGCTGTGCACCACTTACAACAGGCTGCCTCTCCATCTATACGTGCCGTCAGACTTACACTTATTAACTGGTGTGGGCAGAGAGGCGAGACCTGCTTCAAAGTGGCGATGGCTCACTGAATCCTCATCAGATGTTCCTCCAGCTGATCTGACCGCTGAGAATACAGACTCGCATCCTAAAGGGGATCGACGACGTGTGGCTGGACTGTGAGCACAGGAGAGGGTTCTGTCATTTTCGACAGCAGATGGTGAAGGCACTGGAGAATAGTGGGTAATGGGTATGAGCATCAATGCTTTTGAAATATTGTATGACTCAGATCTATACACTTAGCAATAGTCAAGGGTAGGGCTGGGTACTGTTAAACGATACCAGTATGGCATGGAAAAATGTTTTTAGGTAGTCACTATTCTGGAAAAAAGGGTAGAGAAAACTGGTACAGAAAAATATTATACTTTAGATAGCAAGTTTTGATGCCTGGCGGGTCCTGAGACCGCACTGAAGAAGCAAGAAGAAGCAAGAAGAGGAAAGTTACTTATGTTATGTCAGCCAAATAAATGATTAAAAAAATGACTCTTATGTTCCCATTATTGTTCTGTTTTATGGTTCTTGATGCCCAATAATTGAGTATAGGTATCAGAAAAAAGCATTGATTGAGCATTGATTGAAAAGCAAAAAATTAATGGTACCCAGCTCTAGTCAACAGCAATAACAAAGTTTTCCTTATACAGTATTTTCATGATATAAAGATATGTGATGCGCAAATTATACGCATACAGTAATTTGTTCAATCTTATCTTTGTGAAGCACTGGTCCCCACAAACTCTGATCCAATGGGGCCATCCCCACCAATACTTCACACCTTCTGACAGACAGACCGATCATCTTTTTTTGTCTCTGCACTATTACACTTCTGAACAGTAGCGCAGGCGGCAGCAGCTAAGCTTTTTGCTTTCAAGCCAAGCATGAGTCGGGACTCTCAGGAGGTTTCCCAGTGGGCTGCTTGATTTTTGGGCCATGGCTGCAAAAGCAGAGAGCGCAAAAGAGGCTGTGAGACACACGCTCACATGTAACCTTGCATTTCTGACACTAAAAAAAAGATTTGGACTGCCTAATTGTGCCAAGTGTGAAGATCATACAGTGTAATGTTTTCGTGGGACTTTGACTCAGTCTCTATCTAGGGCTGGCTATCAATTTGGATTTCCCAAATGTTCTATGTAAACAGAGGCAAAAAACAAGTTTTTATCTAGTACCGTTACAAGCCCTGGGCGATTGTGTAAAGTGCAGAGTCAGCAGTTTTGTAAAATGCTAACAAATTTTCAACGCGACTTTACCCTGCTTCCCAGATTCCTAGAAGAACTGGCTGGGCTCATTCTAAAGCCTGAACCCTCTTCTTCCAAATGCAAAAAAGTCTTCGCCTGTCTTCTTCTGTCGCAGTTAAAGGATCGATTTCCGTTTTTTTTTTGTCAATATCAAGCTATTCAAAGGAAAATTGATTCAAAACGATTAATAGATTTTTTAAACCCAGCCCTAGTCTCATCAGCCAGGAGCTTCTCTGAGAACCCCGCCTCCTTCCTCACACCGCTCTTAGTCGCTTGGGCTTGACTGACGTGACCCATGGGTAAAATCTGGATAACGCAAAGATGCCGATACACACGTGAATCCAGGTAAACTTTTCCAAAGTCTAGCAACCATCCAGGCAAGCAAAACCTTCAACTAGCCACCATGTTTTTTTTATGATAAAGATGTATGTATCTGTTGGCTGCTAGGAGTCCCGACTTTTAACACAAAGTTAATCCTGCTACTTTTGCTATCTTATTTGAGAAATATCAAAGACGCAAACTTGCTGTAGATTAGTTCGTTTTCTTATTAGAGATCAGGATTTCATGACTTGATTGAAAGAGCAATTACACACTTTATCGTTAAACCTCCACTTCTTCTCAGCTCTTGCACCGAAAAAGTTGTTTGAAAGTTCACGACGTCAGACAGGGGCATGAAGCGGTCTGATAAAGAGGGAGAGCACAGCCATGACAGATAGAGAGGCAGTAGTGGACGGATCGGCACAGGTGGAGGTGGAGGCCCTTATCTGAAAAAAACAGACCTCTTTATCAAGCCGCTCCCCACACACTAACAACTACGCACACACACACACACACACACACAACCACACACACTTAATACTACAACAAATGAATGATAGACAGGCGCCATTTACACGCGCACGTCCCCAGGCCCGCCTACTGTCCGGTCGCCGTGGAGATGAATACCATTAGCATCCAATAAAATGTCAAGAGGGTGTGGCCTGCGTTACTCATGGCGACGGGCACGTTCACTCACGCGGCGGGACGCACGGACACACACGTAGGCCGAAATGTCAGAGGCCCGTGCCCGGTAATGTATCTGATGGAGAGGGCAGGCAAATGTCAGCTGTTCCTCAAAATGGCAGCACAGGCAGATGGGTGGCCGACACACACACGCACACACACACACACACGCA
>OMNZ01074691.1:0-11183 GCA_900303255.1 Lesueurigobius sanzi
TAACAATTTATGCATTTTGTATATTTGTCTGATATAAGAGGTAAGCAAATAATGAGATTTCTTTTGCAGTAGACGATTCACAGAGCGGACAGTTTTTAAAGTGGGCTAAAGTTAGCAGGAAGTTAGCATGTTCGGACTTCAATATAAAGTGTTTAGCCGTTCATAGGTCAAAAACGAAGCAATGTTGAGATATAAGAAGCTGCAAAATTACTCAAAGTTATATGGGCATTTGAATTTGATCTTGGATTTGATCCAATTTGATCAAATTAAGCCACAATGAACGGCTAAACACTTTATACTGAAGTCCGAACATGCTAACTTCCTGCTAACTTTAGCCCACTTTAAAACATCAACTGTCCGCTCTGTGAATGTTCTACAGCAAAAAAAACTCTTGATTTGTTTACCTCTTATATCAGACAAATAAACAAAACGCATAAATTGTTATTTTTCAGACGTAAACGTGAAGATCTCAGTCGATGTTTCCCCATTAATCTCAATGGACGGAGCCTCTGGTGTCACCGAAAGGGGGGCGTTAACCTTTTCATTGCTCTGGTCTATTCTCAAACTCTCACTCTTTACATTGATGTTTTAAATGGCTTTTCTTTGAACATATTAAGACTACACTTTTATCAGAAATTGAATCTGAATTAAGTACCCCCTGCTAAGTTGTCGTACCCCTGGTTCGGAAACAATTATCTAGGCGGATAAAGTGTCTTGCACAAGAACACAATGAGAGTACTCATTTCGACAAACCAAACTTTTGATTCTGTGGTCAAACATGCTAACCACAGAGCCACGAAAAGGTTAACGGCTCCTTTTTGGTGAAACCAGAGGCTGCGTCCATTGAGAAGAATGGGAAACATCGACTGAGATCTTCAAATTTACGTCTGAAAAAGAACATTCAATGATCATCTAATATAAAAGAGAAGCAAATGAAGAGATTTTTTTGCTGTAGATCAGGGATTTCCAACTGGTTCTGCCTGAGGGACCACCATTCAGGCTACGCAGTAGTCTGCGGCCCACTGTGTGTGCGCGTGTGGAATATAGGCCTATAAAAAAGAGGGCTATATATTTTATTTTACAATGCTTTGTGTTCTCATTTTTAAAAATAACAGAAGTAGAATTATTAAGAGATATATCAACTTGATATTCATGAATATTCAATATGCGGCGGCCCTAGTGTATTTTTAGTAGTTAAACTGGATAACTGGATAGCAAGTCACGGACGACTGGTTGAAAACCCCTGCAGTAGAAGATTCACAGAGAGGACAGTTCATGTTTTAAAGTGGGCAAAAGTTACCTGGAAGTTGGCATGTTGGACTTGGAAAAACAAAGCAATATTGAAACATAAGAAGCTAGTTACATACAGTAGGCAAACTACTACAACCTTGGATTTGATCAAATTAAGTCAATATGAACGGCTAAACAGTTCATATAGAAGTCCGAACATGCTAACTGCCTGCTAACTTTAGCCCACTTTAAAACATTAACTGTCCTCTCTGTGAATCTTTGCTTCCTTGTTTTTATTAGACAAATATATTAAACACATAAAATGCTATTTTTCAGACGTAAATGTGAAGATCTCACTCGATGTTTCCCTGTTCATCTCAAAGGACGCAGCCTCTGGTAACACCGAAAAGGGGGCGTTAACCTTTCCGTTTCTCTCCTCTATTGCCCCAAAGCTTTAGAATTGCTTTCGGACATTTCTCCTCCTCACCTTCTGATGCAGGGACAGCACCATATGCGGGAAGCTTGCAAACTGAAACAGCACAAAGAAGATGAGCTGGGAGGAGAGGTGTTGCCACAGCAGCTGACTGGTCCCGCCGATGTCCGCGTCGAAGTGTTCCTCCGTCTCAGAGCGCTCCATGGCGTACACCACCAGGTCCACCAGCTGCTCCTCCAGGACGGGGCATCGCTGCTTGTGCTGAGGGCGACAGGGTGTTTATGGGGCAAAGGAATAAAAGGGAGTTTGAAAAAAGAAAGGGGATTGAAAACACAGGGAGACGGAGGAACAAATCAATGCAGGTTTTACCATTTTACACAAAATATTTTAAGTTCATTTGCAGTGCTTGACTTAATACTAATAAGATAAAATGCACCATATGGATTCCCGTGGGGTTTTATTTTCAGATATGGGCAAATTCAAAATGAAAAAATGATGTAAACGTAGCATCACAGTGGTACGGAGCAGTTCCACAGGGTACCATTCGAGGTCCTCTTATCTTGGTTTATCTAAGACTTAAGTTCCATTGGATTACGCTACAACATTGAAAAGGATGCAAATTCAAACATTAGTCAGGAGGATAACTACAACACAGCAACAAAGGGCATGAAAGCTCAAGCATGCACGTTTAAAGAAACCGTGTGTGTGAGGCACAGTTGGGGATTCTTCCCCAAGAGAAATACGATCATGCTTTCAAAAAAAAGGCAGCAAGAAAAGAAAAGTAGAAACAGAGAGAGAAATAGACAGAACAAGAAAGAAGGCCCGAAGGATTCCTCTGTAATGCATAAAAGTATCCATGAACATTAGCGTTACTTTGTCACAATCAAACTGCAGCTGGAGGAGGCTGCTATTTGCAAACAAGTGTAATTTATAATACAGAAAACAAAAGTTGACCAACACATGATGTAACTGCCTCATTGCTTAAGTAAGAAAGACTCCTTGTGACCTCTTATTTTTCAATGAGCCAAGCCAACTGATCACATCACTCGTCCAGTCACAACCACACGACCAAAACATCAATTCTCTAACCTGGGCAAAATACACACGATGGGATTGATCTTACAGAAGCCTCAACAGTACATTTCCATATTCTATGTTTTAATAACATGAAATGTGGCATCGGAAACATAAAAGGCAGTTAAGATCGGAAACTTCATGAAACTTTTCTAGCGTTACGTGAATATGTAAACTTCATCCATCTGTGTAGTTTTGCCCAGGCTTGCAACACAAACAGCCTTCGGTCAGAGACAAGATGGACCAACAGGCACAGATTACATCCACACATGCAGCGCAGCAAAGCTTGATGTGTCTCCAGCCGTGTGTACAAGAAAAGTTATCGAAAATCAAGTTACTTTTATGCTCATTTATGTTTTCATTGCAACAGTTGAGAATACAGACTTTGGGCAAGAAACTTTATCTTATCTTCATGCTACCACACGTAGCTTTATACATCTCAGTCAATCAAAGTCTTGGGGCCTCATTTTCAAGTCAGTCTTAAGGGGGCAGTAGCATTACCGCGGCGGCCTGCCCAGGTCGAGCTTTGGGCTGGCAGGGCTACAGAGTTGGAGCCGTGGCCCGTGAGCTCCGCCAATCACTGCTCTCTACCTTATTGCTCGAATTCCACCTTCATTATGTGTTGCTCACAATCTGATTTCAATAGTGCACCCAACTTTATATTTATGTTCAGGGCTTCTCACCCCAAGGCGCAGTAGCGGTGAGCAAATTGCCTCACTTAAGTCACTGCCATGCGAAAATATGGCCCTTGATGTTCCTTGCTTGGTAAACGGCAGGATATTGTCTGCGAATTTCTATGATTATTCTTTACTGCTGTGACCACATCAAGCCATTGTCAGGTGTCAATTTGATGGGTAATTTCTTATGTGATTAAGTCGGAAGAAAAAAAAAACACCTAAGCGTCCAATGGGCTGGTTAGTTGGCATGTGACCAGAATAAGGAACAATAACAACATACCTGGGCAATGTTCAGAGTCTAGAGAATGCATTGTAGGAAAACAGACAAAACGCACAACCAGAGGAGAAGAAAAGATAGAGGAAAAATGCAGAGAACAGAAAGGGAGAAAAGAGACAGAAAGAAAGCAGTGACTAGGGAGCAGGTTGTACACCGTTTGTTCAGCATCACTTCAGCCAACTTTGCTCAACAACGATTCAGGTTTCATTTTGGTGGATGGTCACAATTGTGTCAACCTAAAAAAGCATCTCGTCTTTTAGAAAACAGGGGCTGTGCTGATGTGAAACTGCATGAACTCAACAGAGTAAACTAATACAAGTGCATCATGGGTCAAGCTCACGGCAATCGGCTTCATTGTTTTGTTGGGTAACAAAAAAGACTGGGGGATAATAGGGTAAAAGGATAATGAATATGAAATAAAACAAACAATAAATTCATATTGATAAGAAGTAGAATCAGGAAGAAGGAGCATGGCAGATGGAAGGGGGAAAAAAATAGTGAGGAGTAAAGTAAAATCGACAACGAAATACCTGTTTGTTGAGGCCCAACATGTTGCAGACCATCTCCCTTGAATAAGGCTGTTCCAAAACATACCGCAGCAAACCTGTCTGTGGCTCAAACAGGTCCTAGAGACAATGGGACATTACAGCATCAACATTTCTGTCACATCTGTATTTGTTAATAGTTTAAGCATCATACAGAGATTAGCAGAATTGCACAGTATGTAGAATTACCTTGTCGTATGGCAGCATGCCCCTCAGAGGAAAGCGCAGAGTAGTGGGGTCCAGCTTCCAGGAGTTACAGATGGCTCCACTGTTATTTACAACTGGCAACAAGCTGCAGCGACCTGGTGGAGAAAAAAACAAACAAAAAAAATGATTTTTAACAAAATATGAGACGACAAGTATTGCCCCTAAGATGTTTGATAAGTGAATTTGCTCAAATTTGTATTTTATAGAGAGATACAGGTGTGCTCAAAAGTTTAAATATCCTTTTAAGTTTACATACCCTTTTAATCTTTTGGCCATTTTTCACAGAATTTAAATGATGACACAAAATTTTTTTTTTTCACTCATGGTTATTGGTTGTGCGAAGCCATTTATTGTCAAAAAACTGAACTTTCCTCTTTGAAATCATAATGATAACTCTGAACTCAAATGTCCCTGATCTAAAGTTTACATGACCTTCAACAACTGCCAGGAAAATTTTTCAGGAGCAAAGAAAAACTCACTTCAGCTGAAATACAGGACTCTCTGAAAAAAATTGGACTCTGAAAAAAATTATGTTTGTTTCAAGATGCACAATATGTAAACATTTGATCAGGGACAATTGGCTAGTTTCTAGTTGAAAAGTGTAAACAAACTATAGTTTTTTGACAATAAATGGCTTCACACAACCACTAACTAAAATGTTTTTATTCATATTCTATGAAATGCATAAGTTTACATACCCTGACATTCTGCCAGCACCAACATTTGAGCACAACTGTATCATTAGTACAGTATGTTATGCTAATATTCAATTACTGTGGAAATGTATTAATGAAATGTTATGACGTATACACACTACATAAAATGTAGACAAAATACAATCAATTAAAGTTTAAAATCAATATTTTTCTTACCACAAATCGAGTTGATTCTCGCTGTAGGTCGAAAACTATCCACAAAGTCTGATATTAGACTGCCCAGCAGCTTGGGAAAATTTAAAATAATAAACATAAACAAAGATACAACGAGGTAAAAGGTGCATTTACAAATTACACTTACCCAGTGGGACAGCTGACCCTCTGGATACAGTTTTCGAATTTCAGTTATGGCAAAGTAGGCAGGCAACAGGCAAGCATTTCTGTTCAGAATATACTCCACCACCTGTGATAATACCAGTTTAAAGCAAGAGTTGAAAGTAGAAGCGAACAGTAATTCAAGGTAATACAAACCTCTCTCGCGGCCAGTAACTGTTGTACGATAGCGGAGCTCACAGTGGTAGGAACAGTCTGAATTTTATCCAGTACAGCTTTTAATAGATCCCGAACGCCCTGAAACATAGCAAAATCATCAGTTGTCATAATATGTCCTTTCTAAAACAATTTAGCAAAATCTTTAAAACTATTGCAACTTTACAGCTAAATTAACTATTCTGAAAAGAAAAGGCTTTGCACCCAAGTAGCACAAAAATAAAACTGTTGTGAACACTGCAGAATTAAAATAGCCAATACCTTATAGTCCACTCCACCAATGATCTTCCGGATCATTTTGAAAGTTAATGCCCACAGTTGCGTTCTCTCCCACTCCAGAGTGTCCGAGCTTATAAGGGCCACACAGACCATTCTAAAGAAGAAAATAAATATAAGAATAAAAAATATTAGGTACATTTAGTTCAAATTTTGACTAATCGACAATATTCCTTCAGTGTCTCTCAGTCCCTGGTTTACCTGGGTGGTAACAAGCTTGTTTCCACAGCCATGGCAAGGCAGTCATAGAGGAAAGAGATCCTTTTGGGACTGCGCTGACTGTGTATGAACCTCACTACCCATTGCACACACTGCTCGTGAGAGTCCTGTGCGAGATGTGTATTATGAAAAATGAAATGAAACAACACAGCATATACTAAACATGCATTGTCTCACCTGTGGTAAAGTTCCCCAGTATTGTCTGAAGGCACCGAGACAACTGATCAGTTTAGTCCTCTCATCCTCTGGTGTGTCCATAAACATACTGAAATAGAGATGGCACTTAACACGTTTGAAGATAATAATAATGATACAAGTGATTCCGATTAGTATTTTAGGTCACTTTATTCTTACCCAGCGAAGGCTTCTTCTATCATTTCCGTTTTCTGCAAAAGAAGAATTAGACGTTTACTGGCCTGATCATTTTAGGCTATTTACTTTGCAGGGTTCCAATTTCAAGAAAATAAAGGCAGAATTATCAACTATACAAAACTGAAGCAACATTAATAACGTTAAAGGTGAATAATTATTTTTACAATACGTCCTCATTATCAGAACGTGTGTGTAACCTAAATACGCGCTAACTTTACATATCCAACATGCATTTATACCACAACATCTTCAAAGATGCTCTGCAATTGGGTTTCCATCGAAAGCGCCATGTTTTCCGGCGTAAATGCATCAAATCTTCAGAAACGCATCACAACAAAATCATTTTAATAGCGATTCATTGCTAACTGCTAGCACCGGAACAGGTATGCTACAATGAGTGTCCCCGCAACAACAATCCGGGTAGAAAATGACATCGCAGTCTTTGTTCCGCAATGATGACGACACCTGCTTTTCGTTTAATCGTTTTTATTTTTATTTTATTTTATTACGAATAATACAAATGCATGCAATGCACCATTGCCATCATCACCACCATTATTATCATTACTATTTTCGTCAGAAATTATAATTTCCAGATTAGGCTATATTATGCACCCTTTAGTCATCATCTAATGATGCTTGAAAAGTCATGAGTGGAGGTGGTTTTCACTGATCAAAGCTATGTGACTCTGGTTACACTTGTACAGTGCCCAAACAAGTGAGGTTGCATTCCGCTCTCGGTTTCTCTCTCTCTCTCTCTCTCTCTCTCTCTCTCTCTCTCTCTCTCTCTCTCTCTCTCTGTCTCTCTCTCTCTCTGTCTCTCTCTGTCTCTCTCTCTCTCTCTCTCTCTCTCTCTCTCTCTCTCTCTCTCTCTCTCTCTCTCTCTCTCTCTCTCTCTCTCTCTCTCTCTCTCTCTCTCTCTTTCTCTCTCTCGCTCTCTCTGAACCCAAGAGATTTAACTAGTTACCTGTGACCGCCTTCAACATAAGTGCGTTTACTTCCTCTTTGTGGGACACTTTCTGGCTGCCTGCTACCCTTTGACACTACAGATACCTGGACAGGTGCACAGACTGGGATGTTTATGATGGACTCTCTTACAAAAACATGACAGACATGTGGGCCCGTCTGTTTATTGTGCTTCTATTTTGCACAAGTAAGTAATATTTTGTGTCTTTTAATTAATGATGCTTTTATTTGGTAAAGTCAAAATCTGGTGACAGCAAACAACCTGAATGAGGTGTTTATGTCTCAACACACTCATGTCCATCAGTGTGTTGTATTTAACAGCAAGTGGGAATGCTTTACTTTGACCATATTGTGTTTCTTTACCTACGTATCAATCAGGATAACAATCTCATTTCATTAGTGCGATTATCAGGTGTCACCAGATTTATCCAACATTGTAAACACGCTGAAATCATTGTTCAAACAGAAAGTTTCAAGGCAACAGCCATGGCCATATGTTATTGATTAACTTCCCTTTTTTATTGTTGGTGTGACAGGGGAAACTGTGCATAAAGGTTACCAATTAAGTTCAATAAACAGAAAAAGGAGAATTTAAGAAAGGCTATGGCAAAAGTGGAAAGGATATTTTAAAACTAGGCTAAATCTTTTTCATTTTTACATTTGTTTTCCAGCAGTCCTCTCCTCGCCCCCACACCCAACCAACGTTACCTTCACTTCAGTCAATTTTAGAAATATACTGCAATGGTCTCCAGGAAAAGACACTCCAGCTGACACCAAGTACCGCGTACATTATGCCATGTAAGTGCTACTGTATCAGTCATGAAGTATTACTATTTCCTGAATTTTAATCTAATATAGTGCATGTTCATAGTAGTTGCATGTTAGTTGAAGAAAAACAACTGCAATAGAAACATAATCCTGTTTTGATGCTCGCATTATACAATGGCTTTTGTGTGGATTTCTCTTGTGTGATAATAGTTATGGAGACGGTAAGGAGAAGCGATCGCAAGTCCACTGGAGGCCGGTCCTGCACTGTACTGATATTACAAGGACCTGGTGTGACCTGAGTGAGGAGACGTCCGACCTGGAGCATGGGTATTTCGCCAAAGTGCGTGCCCTGAGCAGAGAAAGCAACTCCAAATGGGTTCGGACGGATAAGAGATTTGATCCAAAAATTGACAGTAAGTTTTATAGAGACACATTTTGATAGTAAAGATGTACAGAGCAAATACTTTTCCCAAAAAGCTATTTTCTATTTTGGCATAAATCATGATTGTATTTTAGATATGCATATGTACTAGTGAAAGGGAATGATTTAGAGTGAATCTTGATGTGACACATGTGTAACTTGTGTTTTATGATAAATTAACCCCTTTTCTGTAAATGCATGTCTTTCTAAACATCAATCTGCCCAGGGACTACATGTGGAAATTAGCATTTTGTGCTATAACCTCTGACTTTGTCTTGGTCAATGTGTTGTTGTGCACTGTCCCTGTACAAATAAAAGCATACCATACCATACCATATCATACCATACCATACCATAGATATAAGCAGTTTTATATAATATTAAAACAAAATTACTAAATGAAAATACATTCAAGTAAAATATTGAATAAAAATATATTTATTTATTTGTGCAAGAAATGCAAGCTAGGAGGAAGAATACTAGGAGCACTTTACTTAACAGCACAATAATAACACTGAAATAGGATGGAAATAGCACGTTATAGGGATAACCTGGGACTACGCATTTTGCAGCCCGGTTTCTATATTACAAAAGAAAATAATAACAATCAGGGCTGAGACGATACACTTGTGTCATGATACAATACATATCACGATATTTGGGGTCCCATACAACACATATTGCGATACAGTAAGTATTGTGAACATTTTGAAAAAGAAAAAAGTCCATCCAGCCATCTTCTTCCACTTATCCGTAGCCGGGTCGCGGGGGCAGCTCAGGTCACACTGTACCAGTCTTATGGCTCCTCCTGCAGGTGGTGGGTCCACGTGGAAGTCTAAAAGTTATAAACCAAATGCCATCTGACAATTATCGAAGTGTTAAGAGTCAAAAGTGCATTAACACAACAAAATGTAAGTTTAAAAAGTATGTATCTAGGCTATTGTAAATAGCTATTAGAGCAGCCAACACTGCACAGCAATTAAACAAATTCAAAGTATGGAAACTTTGATAAAGTATCGATTCTTGATATTGCGGCAAAGGTATTACTGTACTGTGAAGTAAAATGTTATTTGCTCGGGTGTTGGGGGAAAAGACTAAAATGTATTTTTAATGTAATTTTCCTAAATGACCAGCTGAATTTGGCTGTCCGCACACTTCTGTGGAAGTTGACGAGCAGTACTTGGTTGTCACGCTTGAAGGACCAATGAGATACCGCCCCAACAACGACACCCCTCAGGTTTCCATGGCAACAGTGTACCACCACATGACATATAACCTCTCTGTCCACAACACTCACAGCGGACAAATCGTAAGTACAACAAAACAAATAGTGATAAATTAATACAAGCGCGTTATGGTAAATTTAACTGGCTCTTGTCTCTTGTGTAGCGCCACTTCACTTTGACCGGGAACCGATACAAATATCCCATAATGGACCATGGAACTGAAATGTGTTTTTCTGCCAGCACACAGATAAAGTACATGCCCTCCAAACATCATTCCTCAGCGTGGCACTGTATCACCGTGCCCGAAGGTAACTGTCAGCCTTTTCTGTGTGGGAGGTTTAGCAAATATTTTGCTCGAAAGGAATGGCACCAAACCAGATGCAGAAACGAAAGTAGGATGGGACTTCCTTGAGCGCGAGACTGAAAGGCGACTCGGCATGATCATTGGGCATGATACATGTTTTGCTATATACAAGACGCTTCGCCAGTGGACTTTATTTTGGCCAAAACATACTTTATCATGGTGTGTCATTTTACATGGTCAGTTCATCGTTATTGTCATTGCACGAGAGGTGCCCGATAATCTTTTAGGAGGTGTGAATGACGCTTTGGAGGCTTTTGCATTCTGCTTGTGTGCAGTTTGCGTACCATACCATGATATTAGACAGTAGTTTAAAGTAAAGTATGTGAAGTAGGCGGAGTAGGCAGAAAATTTAAATAATCATATTAAAATAATTATATTAATGCTAACACTACTATTACTGATTCTATATCCCTCACCAAGAAAACAGCATTGGTGGAAGAAGTACTCAATAGTCTTACTTAAGTAAAAGTGCAGATAGAACCAAGGATTTACTTATGTAAAAGTAGTAGTAAATCCTTTGAATCAAACCAGGTCAAGAAGAGTAAACCACAAACTCAGGACTAAAACAGGTCTAAACAGGTCTAAAACAGGACTAAACCAGGACTAAACTGGGTGTAAATCAGGACTAAACCAGGACTAAACCAGGACTAAACCGGGTCTAAACCAGAATAAAACCAGGTCTAAATCCAGACTAAACCAGGTCTAAACTAGGTCTAAACCAGGACTAAACTAAGTCTAAGCCAGGACTAAGCCAGGACTAAACCAGGTCTAAACCAGGTCTAAACCAGGTCTAAACCAGGTCTAAACCAGGTCTAAATCAGGACTAAACCAGATCTAAACCAAGACTAAACCAGTTCATCACAGAGGTCACTTTGAATATAAAATACTTTTAACCCAATTTTTAAAATGTAGTGGAATAGAAA
>OMNZ01074691.1:11543-23907 GCA_900303255.1 Lesueurigobius sanzi
TGCTTTTTTGGGAACATCGTCATATCGTGATTCATTAGTTTTTATGTTTAACTCAGCTCTGAGCTCAAATACTGATCTCCACTCACTGCTTCTACAGTCAGGATTAAACCAGGACTAAAGCAGGACAAAACCAGATCTAAACCAAGACTAAACCAGTTCATCACAGAGGTCACTTTGAATATAAAATACTTTTAACCCAATTTTTAAAATGTAGTGGAATAGAAAGTACAGATACAGGCTCTAAAATGTAGTGATGTAAAAGTAAAACGTCTTCATCATAAAATGTACTTAAGTAAAGTAAAAGTACCTATAATTTGTTTTGACTTGTACTTGTACTTTTTTTACTTTGTTACTTTCCACCACTGCAAAACAGTACTTGGTGTACTTTCTGCGTTTAACATACAATAAAAAAAACAATAAAGTTTTATCTTATATTATCAATTTATTTTTGCAAGTGACCCACTGTGTTCAGAAGAATAAGTTTTCCAATTTGTCATCTGGACTGGGTTATAAGACATTTTCTACAATGGCAAGTTCATATACAGATGACAGATTACACAAACAACTTGACAGATAATTAGCTAGATAAATAGCATTTTAATATTCCAGACCTGAAGCTCTTGTTTACTCAATCCATCGCAATATAGACTTTGATTTGACATTTTGGTGGTGATTGTCCAGTTCCTTTCTTCCATTGTAGATATTCTGTGTGGCATATACAGTACATTTTTTTTTTTTACAAATCAAAAAGGCAATATTTAATTATTTTTTCAACAACACTCATCTATCCCAACTGCATAACAAATAACAAATCGCCATGTCTTGCAGTCCCCCTCATTGACCGTCTCGAGAGGATAGTAATTATCAGCACAGCCGTTCCAGCAGTGCTCCTGTGTTTGCTGGCAGCAGGGAGCTATATCCTCTGCAAATATTTGTTGGGAACCGACCAGAAGACTCCTGGTAACCTGGTAAGACAAACACGCTCATCATCTTTTATTACAACTTTGTTTACCGAACGTACAGTACAGTGCACACTTGACTTGATTAAAAATGTCTCAGTTACAGAGAATGCCAACTTTCCTACCTGCACCTTTGCCAATGCCAAATGAGACCGTCAACTTCATTGTCATCCCGGTTCCTAAAGATGACGTGCCAATCAACAAGTTATATCGGAAAAAGCAATACCCGAACCCGGCATCCCAGAGACGCCAAGCTCCACTCCTTGCAGATGTCTCCAGCAAGCAACAGGATGGCCACGGGTTTGTGACCCCCAATGATAACATTGGTCAGGGCGACGTGAAAAATGAAAGTGACAAGCCAAAGGAGGTCCAAATTGCAGCCGAATCTTCTGGGAGTAGTAATGCTTCTCAGAATTCCTTCCTGCAATTGTGCTCGTCTTCAATGAGTCCCATGTTGCTGGACCAAATCGGAGAAAATCGCGGCGGGCTAAGCTTTCGCGAAAACACAGAAACGGGGAGTTCAAGCGATGATGGAGGCGAACCTGTGGTCAGTCCTGGCTATGCCTCGCAAATCGTCCATCCAGCGCAGCCCTTTAATCAACTACCTGAGCTGCCAGACGACTATGGCTTTGTCAGTTCTACAGGTTACGCGTCACAAAACACACATTCCATGCAACCAATTAGCCAATCAGATGTGGTGCCAGATAACTATGGCCTCATGGGATTGTCTCCAGCAGCGCAGGGAGTACACGATCCAGGTTGCCTTCAGATTGACTGGAATCCCGCAACGCAGAGATTGGTAATCCCGGGTATGGGTTTAGGGCTGGGAGACGGAGAGGGAGGAAGTCCGCCTAGAAACGGGGTGCATTTGGGTACAGTTTTTGTGAGGCAGCCCTCAGAAGAGGAGGCATTGTTGGGAGCGAGTGGTGAGTGGGAGGCAGAGGAGTTCAAGGCAAAGCATGATCTTGTTGTGATAAATGACTAGCACGTCAGATAGCATTTTTACGGTGTATGTGCCAAGAAATGTTACACACAGAGAGGGCATTTTGATCACTTTTGAGTCTTCTTGGTCATCCAGATCAGAGGCGTCATGGTTAGGTGATCCGCTGGGAGTGTATGGCCAGTTTTCTTCTTGTTACAGTTTATCTTACTCTACTTTGTGGTGCCTCATATTTACCGTCAGGCCAATTGCATATATTATGCTACAAAAACCCACTTTACCTCTGTTTTTATTGTTATCTCAAATACAAGCACTGATGTGTTTTTGGTGGGGTATCTTTTAAGAGAAATTGTGTCAACTTATGTACCGTCCCAATTGAAGGAGCACTTTTAGCTAAAGTAAATTTGCTTTTATAGCTTATATATTAGTGCAAGATGTTGTTGAACTAATATCTATACATGGGTTTCCAGTGATGTCACGCATAGTTGTGGCCGCCATTTTGTTGCCCGAAGTGGAATTATGCCACAATGCAATAATTAGTAATACAGTATCACTACTCACTCAGGATGAAAATAAAGGTCAATTGGTTGGTGAATGCTTTGTAAATTTTTCCATTGTGAGATCAATAAAGTACTATTCGTATCTTATTTTAACAAAGAGAGTACATGTCTACATAAACGGACAGCTATGGTTACAACACAAAGAGCAGTTAGTGGCAGCAGCCAGGACGCACAGAGCAGGAGGTTCCCACACAGGCCAAAGATCTATTTCCACTCCTGAGACTAAATGACCACATCAAAGAGGTGACAGACAACCTTTCTCTGTGATTTTTTTCTTGGGTTCAGTCAGTGCAGACCATAGATAGACATAGAGACACATAGACTGATACACTCTTGCACTAGCCAGCGGGCAACAAAATGGCCGACCCTGACCACTGAGGTCATGTGACTGAAACCCATGTATACTGTAACTATTTGATGTTTATTTTTTTTTTACATTGTTATTAGAAAACTATATGTATAAATGTCATTCTGCAGGTCACCAGTATTGATATGTTGGCTTTGTGATCTGTTTTATATGAAGGTCAGGTGTACTTAAAGGTTCACTTACAGTTACAGAAAACATAATAACTTTTTACATAACTATTTATTTATATTAAGCACTTCCTGGTTATGCATTTTTCCTTATACTGTACAGCCTTATTTAATCCACAAATATAATATAATTTATTTTGAAGGATTATATTTTAACTATGAAGGAACTATTGGAAGGAGTGTTGCCATTATTTTGTCTGTATTGTTATGAATTCACTGAAACAGAATGAGACCAAGTGTTTTATTATTACAAAAGGAAGTGAAGTTTGACACAAATCTTCCTGTAAACGGGTGATAACATGATTATATCACTTTACCAGCAGCCAGTCTGGTCAGTCACATGATTCATTCTGTTTTGCCGTTTAGAAAACTATGCAAAATTATAGATTTCAACATTGACAATTATTTGTGTTTTGGAGGACAAGATAACAGGTGTACCTAAATAAACGGTTTATACAAACAAACATCCAACGTTGAAGTGGACTTTTTTCCTTGTGCGCAAGTGAACAGACCCAAAACAAACAAACAAAACAGCAGGCTGTGATGTAAGACTGTTCCCTGCAAATTTATCATCAATCTTTTTGTTCATAGATAAAATGAAAAAGCCTCTAACACTTTTATTTATTAAGTAGCCAGATTCATTTCCAATTATCCCAATTTACTGGTAACCCCCTTTAAAAAAGTTACGTTGTGGTTCCTTAGCACACAAAAAATGTGTGCAAAAAATTCTTTGTAATATGTTTTATGCAAAATGGGAAATTTCTGACCTGGTTGATGCAGCCAGTGTCTGTAAAAGATGACCCAAAGGATTTGTTTCTAAGTCAAAATTTGTTTATGTAGTGGCCATTTCAGTAAGTAGTTTTTTCATACAGCTGTTTACAATGGGATTAGAATCAAAATAACATGACATTATTTTAGATCACCCAATTTGCATTACAAATGAAGGAGTTATACAAAAAATTAAATGCAAAAAGCATAAAAATGTGCTTGGGTGTTAGAGCGTTAATACTGTATGATGTGGGCCCTTTTTTTCTTTGTTAAAGAGACACTGCAGGCAAAAGTCAATTCTTCTTCCATTTTCAGGTTTTGACCCAATCTGTTAAGATTCTCAGAGAAACAAAGAAATTGTTTAATTTATGCAATAATCAGATTTATTATTTCAACTTTCCTCTACAGTTCATAGCTTCTAAGTTTCTCTTACACACAACATTATTTTGATATAATCTCCTGAAGGATTTGCTGGTATCAAATTCCTTGTGTGAAAACAAGTCAAGTCAAGTTTATTTATAAAGCACATTTAAAACAACAAATGTTGTGCACAGGGAATAAAAGTGAAAACATACCAAGAAACAAATGCAAAAAATAAAAATAAATAAACAACAAGGTTCTGCTCAGCTTGTATTGAATGCCAGTGAATACTACAGAGTACTACTACTACTGCTGTCCTAATAAAAAAAAAGAAAAAGTAATTTAATTTAATAACAAATACTATAATTAAAAAAAAACTTTCAATGTTAGCTATATACAGTATGATCAGTGATTCCCAAAGTGGGGTCCGGGGCCCCCTGGGGGTCCTCAGAGGCACTGCAAGGGGGGCCTCCAAAAGGTTGAATACACATCACACACATTCACATTAATAAGTTGAGTTCTAATGAACTTAATGTGTATTTTTGTATTTATATTTAGCCAATACACTGCAAAACGGATCTAAAAATGAACATTTCTTGATCATGTCCTGTTAATTTGAGCAGGTCAGTAAAATGATCTGTTAATGCAATAAGTCTGTTTGCACTTAAAACAAAAAACAAAAAAAAATGTATTGCTAAAATAGGAATAAATATTTTATAATTCTTATAAATTTAAATATTTTATCATTGGCAGATGCTTTTTTTACTTGGCAAGTCAGAATTTCTCAAATTAAAGTAATTTATTTGTGTATAAAGAAAGTTTATCATGTTTTTTAAAATAAAATGAATGAGGCAAACATTACGTATTCTTTAAAAAGAGTGATGTCATATTTCTGGGGGGCCCTGTGGAATTGTTGGATTGATATGGGGGCCTCAACCGGCTGGAGTTTGGGATCTGTGATATATCTAGTTTTTATTTTCATTGAAAAAAGTAAAAAACAATAAACAACAAAACTGTCAAATGAATGCAGCTTGAATGAATGAAAGAGAGCGGAAAAAGAAGAGTAATCTTAGGATCTTATCATCTTGTGATATATCTATGTGAATATAATGTGAAAATAACATGATTGAAATAAATGAAAAAAATTAAATGAAACATAGAAAAGGTGATTTTACAAATCAATATATCAAATGATTGAAAACTTGCAAAACAAAATTGAATATAAAATAGGGTGACCAGCTTTACACAACCTCTGTCCCAGTTGTCCCAGTTTTTCACCAGTGCCATGTCCAAAGCTGCATATTTACTGGAAACTTTATGACTTTTGACCAAGACAAAAAATGTGACAAAAAATGCAGAAAGAAAAATTACTAAAAAATAAGAAAACACGAGAAAGCAATAAAAATGTGAGCAAACTTATGAAAAAATGACAAAAAAGGACGAAGAAACATAAAAGAATGATGAAAAATGAAAAAAAAAGACGAAAAAAGATGAGAAAAATCGTGAGCAAAATTACAAAAAAACCTGCAAAAAAAGAAAAGACGAGAAAAATGACGAAAAAAATTCGAGAAAAAACGCAAGAAAAAAAAAGAAAAATTACAACAAAAAAAATCTTTTAATTTGAAAAATGTGGTCACCCTAATAAAGATAGTGTTGTTCCGAGTCACCTTCAGTGTCTCACCTTAACCACCAGGCGGCGCTGCTCTCTCCCTGCCGCTGGTCCTCTCGCCTCTCTCCATCCGTCATGGCGGCCTCCAGCTCTGCTTCAGCTCCGCATCACGGGGCGGGACCACGGCGGGGCGGCCTGCCAGCCTTTGGGCACTTCCGCCGGGTTTCGGGTTTCCATCGATTCGGCATTTAAATTGAGCTGCGGCGCATCAGCTGCTGCTACGTACTCTCCGATAGGAAGGAAAAAAAACACACACGGAGCTTATGCGTTTTCACAGCTATTAGTCGGTCCGTAAAGGAAAGCTAGCATCACAAGCTTAGGAGAGGCTCTTCTCAGTGGAGCAGCGTTTGGACAATAACGCACGGTGCTCACTGACAGCAGCCTGGTGTGCATCATTTTTGGGATTCCTCTGCGCGCTTTGGGAGGATATTGCAAAGCGGTAACGTGATGCTGGACGTGAATGTTGTTTTAATATTTAGATGCACGGCGATTTCTGCAAAAACCTGCTAGACTTTGCAAGACCCTGACTGTTAGCCGGTGCTTTATGGCCTGGACAATGGAGCTCTGATGGACTGCATGTGTTGCATTTAAATGAAGACTTAGACAAAGCATACAACGTCCTGTTTTGAGTATTGGCGTAAGATAAAACACTATTTCCCTTTATAGCCACACCAACAAGCCCCATTCATTCATTCAGTGTTTAACACAATAGCTTTTAAGTCTATCCCTGTGTTATAGAGCAGAATATCTTCCTCAGCATCACTTAATTCAAAGCAATTCAAATTTCTGAGAGGAAACTAAGACATTATAGCCATGTTCAGCTGGCTTGGCACAGATGACAGGAGGAAGAAGGATCCAGAGGTCTTCCAGACTGTCAGCGATGGCCTGAAGAAGCTCTACAAAACCAAGCTCCTGCCTCTGGAGGAGAGCTACAAGTTTCATGAATTCCACTCCCCGGCGCTGGAAGATGCCGACTTTGACAACAAGCCCATGGTCCTCCTGGTGGGACAGTACTCCACGGGCAAGACCAGCTTCATACGGTGAGAAGAACACATTTGTAACCATTTACCACGAGAGAAAAGAAAAAAAGGGCTGACAGAAAGATAGCAGATTGAGGGAGAGGCCAAGAGGGAGACACACCCAATGTCTGTTGCAAAGTTCCAGCACTTTTGCACTTGCAGCATGTTTGAGAGATGACTTCACCCTGAAACTAAAATTGGCCTAAAAACTGGCAAATAAACCCAGGATGTATTATAAACATTAAACACAGAACGCCCAAAGCCACAGCTGTTTAATTGGATTCATGAGAAGGTTTTTATTACCGAATATGAGCACTTTAACATGACACAGCAATAATATCCATGCTATATAGCCCACTATCAATCTGTAGGCGTTTTGCACCACTTTAAAAGCCCATTTTTATGTGAGTATTACAGGAATGTGCCAGATTAATAGAAAAAGTGCTAGAAAACTGGCTCCACTCCCACTGCTCCCACTGTTCTGTTGGTGATTAGCAGGACAGGCCCGTAAAAGCCAAGGAGGATGCTCTGATCGACTTCCTGCTGGGAAACTAGACACAGCACTAGCACAGGCATCAATCTTATCTCTTTTCATCACATGTCATACGTTCACTGCATTTCGCTCCTATTTTCCGATGTCCAATATGGTTTTGTGGAGCGGCGCGACCTGGCATTGTAGCAGAGAGATGCAGAATGTGCAAAGTGCTGAGTAACTGTGTGTCAGTGGAGTGTGTTTTCCAGATAGTGGCAGATCAGGGCTTGCCGTAAACTTGTTTTCTGATGGGCAACCGGCCAGAGACTCTCGCAAATTTTCAGACGCATTAGCAAAAAGTAAATAAACAGCATTTTTCTGCATTTAGCGCCAAGAATTTCTTACAAACAGAAGTATTAAAACATTTATACACCTCTCTCGTATAATAAAATACTACAGATGGAGACTATGTAGCTGTAATCTGGTGAAGGCCTTGTCAAATGCAATGGGTTTGATGCGTTCAGAGCAGAGAATGACAAGAAAGTGACACATCAATCATGTCTTTTGTGGGCTCACTAGAAGAACCATATATATATATATATATATATATATATATATATATACAACGGTGGTGGAGGTTTATTAAGTAATTGTTAAGAAAACATATTGTAACTGCTGTGTTTTTACAGAGCCATAACAGTGTAATAGCTTCTGTTGTTAGTGTTTCCCAACATAATTGCTAGAGCCTTTATTGTGGGTTGTGGCTTTGAAAGGACTTCCCAAGAGAACCAATTAGAAGCCACTCTAAACTTTTGTCTGGTCTTCAACTTCTCTTAGCTTTTATGCTGTTTTTGTACCAACATATCAACTTTACTGTACAGTATTTTGCACACCAGGCTAGTCATTTTGGCGGGACAGTGATATAACTAGGGTTTACGATACCGGTGCCTAAACAATACTTTTTCCGATACATACTGTATACTGAAATGGTCATCTAGAACCAGAAAACTCAACAATAATGGTCATTTATACCCTAATTGATGGTTTCTTTTCATTATGTTATCAGTTATTCAAGCTGAATCAACCAAGTAACTTTCTTTAGTGCTGTCTCAGGACCTGCCAGGGATAAAAACTCGCTCTAAAACGCGAGTGGCCAGATTTATGATGAAATATCCTCCAATAACTGCTTTTGAGTAAGAGTTGTTTTGGTGTCCCTGTTAACCATTTATTCTGTCACAAATGAATGAAAGTACACTGCAAAAAATGATATTGAGTAAGTGCAAAAGTCTGGATTTAAGAATATTTTACCTTGCTTTAAGTCATTCTGACTCACCAAGTGAAAATGTGTCAATAAAAACAGATTTTTGTTCTTTTTTAAGTTTAAGTGTAAATGATATCTTATTTTTGGTGCAATAAGAGGTTTCTTTTCTTAATCTAAATGAAAAATAGACTTTCACAGATACATGAATTTACCTGCTCAAATTAAGGTCACGTTATCTTCTTACTTATTTACTTTTTAAATTAGTCTTCACTAAATTAGTCTGCACTTTAGATACTCCTGAGGGACAAATGCAACCCCTTGGAGAGGGCACTATAAAGTTCGGGAAAATTCACTGTTACCATGGAAATCCGCCATGTTTGTGGGTGCTAGCAAACAATGTTCATAGACTAACATTAGCCAGCAGTGTTGGGGTAACTAAACTCATTACAAAAGTAACTAGTTATAGAAATATATTACTTTTTTCAGTAACTGAGTAATATTATATATTACTAAACAAAATCCAGTAGTCATTACATTTTAAGTAACTTAAGTTACAAGTACAACGACTGCCAAATAAGATGCACCAAATCAAGTTGGATACACTTTAGAAAGAGGACGATTGAGGAAAAGGAAATCTTTGCACTTTTTCTGTGGCATAATTCTCACTATTTACAGTTTATATTTAGCAAAAAGTGACTCAAAGTAGGGATAGGCAGATATATCGGTGCCGCTGATATATCGGCAGATATTTGCCTATTTTTCAAATATAATCGGCAGGGGATTTTCCATGTTAACTGCTGTTTTTCTACAGCACAGATGGGCAACTGATCTGACTGGGGCAATAGTTTATTCAAATGTGCTGAAATTATAATGCTTTATAAAGAATCTCCAACACAAATGCTCTAAAAATGTCCCCAAGAGGAAGCAAGATTGTAACAGCCATCAGAGTGAACCACTGTAACCAGCCAAAGTCATAATGCATTATCAATTTTTCCAATGATGAATATAGGAACTTTACTCCATGTGAGAGGGTCTTGCTATTGATTTTAAATGTTGATATTAATATCGGCAAATATCGGATATCGGCCACAGCAGCGAGGAAAATATCGGATATCGATATCGGCAGAAAATTTTCATATCGGACCATCCCTAACTCAAAGTAGTGTAACTCAGTTGAAGGATAAGTTAGATCCAATCTATAACAACTTACTGAGACAGAAACCGATTGACAATAACAACCTTAGAGTGAAACCGTCGCACTGTCATGGTAATGAGCCTGGACTACTGGGAGCAGCAGGGCCATAGGGAAGTGCCAACAACCATAGAACATAGCCCAGGGTGAGACAATACAGAGGTAACGAGCCACATTAAGTATGAATAGGCTAAGATGTTTTCCTACCTTTAGCACCAAGAGAGGAGGGACTTCGAGGTTAACTCCTCCTTCTGGTTTACTCTTAAGAGACCCACGAGCGTGTTCAAGTCGTTATTAAGCTGATGACGATCTTTGGACTAAGATCGAAACGTCCTACACTTCAACTACAGAGTACAGATGAAGACTGAAGTATCTTTGCCTACGATGGACAACTCCTGTACGACTGAGAACCTACACAAACTCAGTTACATGTTTGCAACAGTAATATGTAATACAATCATATTACAGCTGTTACTAAAATAGAATATATTACATTTTTAAGTAACATTGTTAGCCAGGAACATTGTTAAACGTGAGAAAAGAGCAGCTCAGTTAGCTGCCGAGTCATTGCTGTAAAATACATCTAACACACTGTAGTGTCCAAATGCTTTTATATTCGACAACTCTTCTATTCTATCTTTAAAACCTCCATTAGTTTATTATGAGAAAAACCCGCTGCAACTCTATTGCTCTAAAGGAAAATATTTTTTCAGTACCTTTTCCCCCTATACTATTAGTACCTAAAAACATTTTTCGTCACCATACTGGCATCATTTAACGGTACCCAGCCCTACATATACTGTATAACGAGGATTTGAGTAAGGCCTGTTTGACTGAAGTACATAGAGTGTGATGCATTGGTCTGCCCTATAGGAGCTGACACGTCTCGGACTATTATGACCATGATATAAAACATGCTATTAGTAATTGCTTGTATAGGCACCGGACCAACTCCCTCCCCATTATAAGCTTGCACATGTAGTGATGGCTCCACCAGGCACCGCACACTCTCTCCGGTGAAGGTGTGTGCTCAAGTGTGGCCGCGTGCGATGTTTTAGGGGAATCATCCTTACATCTGCTAGCCGTTAAAATGTATACACAGCATTCCTCTTTCAAACTAGCAAGATTTACTGCTCCTCCGGCTTCTGCCCCAGTCTTCTTTATGGTGCATGTCACAACATCGGGATGGGGAAAGCGCACACAAACACACTTATCTTCATTTGCTCGTAGTAAAGAGTGGGTGAAATACAGCTGCGGGCTCAACCTTTCACACCCAACATGAGGTCAGAATCAGCTGCAGCGTCCACACAGCAGTTACAAATGGGGTCAGGAGTTTGGCGAGGAGTTTTCGTCTTCCATCGCGCCTTGTATTGTTCTAACCCAAGTGTGTGCTCATGCGCGATTAATCCTACTTATTGGAGAGGACAGTCCTCAAAAACTGTTATCCTTTAGGCGGTAACAGTTATGAAGTGATCTTTTTTCTTATTATGAAACTCTTACTGAACAGCAGATGGTTTGCCGACGTGGTGATTAGCTGATAACTCGTGCCATCTGGTATTTTGGATCTCTGAAATGGAGGAAAACAGTTGGTCTTTTGAAGCAAATACTGTATGTATTTACTTTCTCACATTGGTAAACAACATGCAGTGGATCTCCGTTTAAATAAAAAAGTACTTCTTGAACTCGTCAAACAACAAACGTATTAAACAGTTCATCAGTCAGTAATTACAATCCGGACATGGGTGTGCTGTCACTGAGGTATGCACTGGTAAAATAAAATAAAGGCTGGGAAATAGTACAGGGTTTCCGCGGGGCGTTAAAAAGCATTAAAAGTCATTAAATGAATTGTGTCAAAAATAAGGCCTTAAATGTCATTAAATATAATTCAAACTATTTCTGTTGAAAAGTTCAGATTCAGATAACTGTATTATATCCCACTAGGTGCAATTCATTTAGAGGAGCTCAGAAACTATGTAAAAAATCCAGCCAAGAGATAAAAAGGACAAAAAAATAGACAGAAAGATGAGGACAAAAGTGGAGCTCATCAATAAAAATAACAATCTGCACAATCTGAATAAAAAAAAAAAGCACAATCTGAATAAAAAGCACAATCTGAATTTAACAAAAGCACAATCTGAATTTAACAAAAGCACAATCTGAATAAAAAAAGCACAATCTGAATAAAAAAGCACAATCTGAATTAAAAAAAAAGCACAATCTGAATAAAAAGCACAATCTGAATTTAACAAAAGCACAATCTGAATTTAACAAAAGCACAATCTGAATTTAACAAAAGCACAATCTGAATAAAAAGCACAATCTGAATAAAAAGCACAATCTGAATTTAACAAAAGCACAATCTGAATTTAACAAAAGCACAATCTGAATTAAAAAAGCACAATCTGAATTTAACAAAAGCACAATCTGAATTTAACAAAAGCACAATCTGAATTTAACAAAAGCACAATCTGAAAAGCACAATCTGAATTTAAAAAAAGCACAATCTGAACTTAAAGGGTAACTAAATGGGCGTGCAACAGCCTTACTCCACCCACAAACACAATCCAAACACGGCTGAGATATGGGCGTGCTCTGAGGCTTTGGGGTGAGGTGCAGGGGGGTGAGTGTGG